>OVBA01004714.1:0-22475 GCA_900406435.1 Lepidium aucheri
AACTCTTTCTAGAAATAACTTGATGCCCAAGTTTGGAATTATCCAACACTCGCATCATTTCACTCGGGTTAGGTCGGTTTAATTCAGTTTGGTTCTCTGTAATTTGAAGCTGATATAGTAATTTGAGATATATTGTGGTAATTTTGAAATTTAGTTCGGTTTAATTCGGTTCTCTGTTAAATTGATTTGGTTCTTTCTCTTATAAGTTTTCTAATTCAATTTTACTCTAAACAGTTCAGCTTCTAGTTACATATGTCAATTTTTCATTTGACTTACTTATTTTATTAACACACTTTTACAGAACATCTATTACATTCTCATATAGTGCTTCGAATTCAATTAGGTTATTATCTTCCCATTTCCACGTGTCAATTTTTCATTTGACTTACTTATTTCTTCTTTATCTATTATCAATACGATTACACCGAACAATCACCTTCTAATTCCCTATAACATATTCTTCTTAAGTGGTTTGGATCTGGATAGATGATTACTTTCTCAATTCCACGTGTCAACTTTTCATTTGACTTACTTATATTATCTTTTTTCAACACGATTTCACCTTCTAATTTTCTGAAAAATACTTTAAAATGGTTCAAATTCAGATAGATTATTACCTTATCTTTCACCAATACCATCAAACAATTTCATCTTCTAATTTCTTGTAACATACCTTTTAAGTAGTTGGGATTCAGATAATTTTTTTTCTTGTCAATTACCGGCTCATTAGCCAAATTTTTGCATAATGCAGACGGTAGGATTCGATCCCTGAATGTACAAGTGCGTCTGCCTTTAGTGGACTTACTGCCTGTCACTAGATTAAAAGATATTATATTGGAAAATTCTGATAAAAATTATAATAATCAATAATATTTTGGACAAGCTTTATTTACTAGGATATAATGGAATGCTTGAACAAAGCATTACTTGTTGCGATATAATTCCTTTTGGGATGCAGCTCAAGCGTGCTCTAAAGGTTCTTTGACTTGATAAAAAATGTTAAAGCTTTGTCCTCCTGCGTATGACTTCATTAAAGTTGAGATTGTTTCGAGCACATCCATTTTTTAAGTCAAATAATTGGAGCTCTTTAGGGAGCATGTCCTATTGGTACTAGATACTTTGGAGTCTCTCGCTTCGCTTCACTTTCTGAAGTCTTCTCTTTGACTTTTGGATGGCTTCCTCATACCTTTCGGTCTAGAATTTTTGCTAATTTAGTCTCTTGTCTACGATCGAAACCTTATTAATATTTGAGGGAACTGATAAAGTACTTTGGAGATACTCGGCCTCTTATTTTCAAGCTTGTTTCTTAGTCTAAAAAACTTGAAATCAAATTCGTTCTCATCACCCTTCAGTCCCTTGGCATTTCATTTGGTTTACTCAATATGTCCTTTATTTTGCATTTATTTTTTGGCTAGTTATGTGTGATTGTTTGTCTTCATGTAACTAGTTAATACTTCCTCCGTTTCATATTAGTTGTCATTCTAGACTTTTTTTCTTGTTTCAAATTAGTTGTCATTCTCATTTTTCAATATACTTTTTGCACAAAATTTCCAAATATAACCTTGAAATAAATTCCACATAGTACTAATAGATAATGTAATTAATACTGTAATTTAATGTTATTTTGGGGTTAATATAGTCAATTTATAAAAATTCTTAATATACGTAAAATAACCTAGAACGACAATTAAAATGAAACGGAGGGAGTAATATATAAAAGAAATACTACATAGACACTAACCGAAACAAATCTACGTAGAAAGAAAATCGGCTAAAAATATTAAAACCCCTAAAAGCTAACATCCAAAAGTAGATAATCCTAAAACCGAAAAAATAAAAACAGATTATCTAAATATCACTCCTAAAAACGAAAGAATGTTCATCTCCAAAAAAAAAACTAGCTAATTCTCGAATGCTGAGACTTTGAGAGAAAGAATGTAACCGCCAACCAAGGTTATATCGAGATTCAATAAAAGCAAAACTCGAGAAAAATAGCCAAATTATTCAAATCACGAGCAAAATTTGATCTTGAATTCTAACATGCACCAACCACCACAATCGAAAAATATAAAGACAAAGAGATATACACAAAACAAACGACTAAAGAAACAAAACCCAAATAACGTTTAGACAAAATTTTAGATGAGCCCTCGCAAAGACCAAGAAGAAAGCCTTGCCCATACTTTGACAACAATGAAACCAACACTCGCATCATTTCGCTCGGGTAAGGTTAGGTATTCAAATAATCAGTTCGATTTAATTCAGTTTGGTTCTTTTAAATTTGAAGTTGATATATTAATTCTGGATAAATAGTGGTAATTTTGAAATTTAGTTTGGTTTAATTTAGTTCTTTCTCTCACAAATTTTCTAATTCATCTTCACTCTAATTAGCTCAGTTTCTAGTTCCACGTATCAACTTTTCATTTGACTTACTTATTTTATCTTTATTTTTTTTTAATACGATTTTACCAAACATCTATTACATACTCCTATAGTGGTTCAAATTCAATTAGGTTATTATCCTCTCAGTTCCACGTGTCAACTTTTCATTTGACTTACTTATTTTATCTTTATCTTTTATTAATACGATTTTACCAAACATCTATTACATACTCCTATAGTGGTTCAAATTCAATTAGGTTATTATCCTCTCAGTTCCACGTGTCAACTTTTCATTTGACTTACTTATTTTATCTTTATCTTTTATTAATACGATTTTACCAAACATCTATTACATACTCCTATAGTGGTTCAAATTCAATTAGGTTATTATCCTCTCAGTTCCACGTGTCAACTTTTCATTTGACTTACTTATTTTATCTTTATCTTTTATTAATACGATTTTACCAAACATCTATTACATACTCCTATAATGGTTCAAGTTCAATTAGGTTATTATCCTCCCAGTTCCACGTGTCAACTTTTCATTTGACTTACTTATTTTATCTTTATCTTTTATTAATACGATTTTACCAGACATCTATTACATACTCCTATAGTAATTCAAGTTCAATTAGGTAATTATCATCCCAGTTCCACGTGTTAACTTTTCATTTGACTTACTTATATCATTTTTATCTATCATTAACACGATTTCACCGAATAATCATCGTCTAATTTTTTATAGCATATTCTTCTTAAGTGGTTCGGATCCGAATAGATTATTATCTTCTCTATTCCACGTGTCAATTTTTCATTTGACTTACTTATTTTATCTTTATCTTTTTTTCAACACTATTTTACCTTCTAATTTCATGTAAAATACTTCTAAGTAGTTCATATTCGGATAGATTATTACCTTATATTTCACCAATACCATCGAACAATTTCATCTTCTAATTTTTTATACTATACCTCTTTAAGTGGTTCAGATTGCAGATAAATTATAACCTCTGTTCCAAGTCGGTTACTTACACCTAAGGGCAAACAAGGACGGTGAAAACCTTTAAAATAAAACACATGGTTATGATTTGAGGAAAGTTCAAATCATAACCAATATTATATAAAATGTCATAAAGATTACACACTTATGTTTCATTTGGGAAAATATGGTCTTAATCTAAAACATATCTACAAGACAATCTAATATTTTGAGAAAAAGACAATGATTTCGAGAAATTAAATATCATTTAGAACCAAAGAAAACTCCAAATCTTATAACATAACAATAATTTAAAAGGACAACATCACATATAACTAGATAAACCAATTCAAAGATTAGACCTATAACAATCCTCATTTAGGCTTTTTTGTTTATATAGTTTTCCTTATTCATTACTGCAAACAATTAAAGATAACAATATTTTAAAATGTTCATAGCTTTAGCCAAGATAAAATGTTCATAGCTTTAGCTCAAGATCGATGAAACCCTTCTCATCATCTTCCAGAATAATAGCTTTTGGCCACTCTCGCTCCAATTGCTCAATAAGCGGCAAAGTGCAATCATAATTCACCAACGTCTCACTCTCCATGACATGTGGCTGAAATTGTAGTTCAGGCTGAGGTTGCATCGGTTGTGGCTGAAACCCAAACTGTGGCTGGAAATGAAACTGTGGCTGAAGAGGCTGAGATATCACTTGAGGCTGCACAAAACGACCAGTTGTTGGATTGGTATTATTGTTATTGGTCATGGTCATAGGTTGGAAGCTCCTTGGTTGATTGTGAATACGAGGATCGTTTTGAAAGAACGTAATTTGAGGAAGAGTAGAGTTCAAGCTGAGATTGTGAAGAAGACAAGAGGGCAAATGTTGTCTTCTTGAGATCCAGAAAACATATTCAAATTCATCGGTGTGAAAAGAATAGATATGTGAGAAGAGCTCTTGATGAGTTTGAAAGATTTCTCTGCATGTTAAACGTTGCATGATTATAGAGATTGAAAGGACAAAGATTGATAACATTATGAAAAGCTAAGAGATAACTGTACTTGTGTGTGTGTATATATACGGAATTTCAAGAACTTTTTTTATTTTATCAAATTTAGAATATAGTAAATATCATATAAAGTTAATGGTAATTCTAAGTCAACAAAAAAAAATGCTATAACAAGGAAAATATAAATCTAAACAAAGAAGGAATAAAATGTAGCCTGAATAGTAAAAATCTACAATATTAGCAAAAGAAGATTTCATAAAATTACATTTTCAAAAAAAATTTCCCTTTTTAGTTTGCAATAGGTAATATAGCTAAATTTTTATAAAATTACATTTTCAAATAAATTTTCCCTTTTAGTTTGCAATATGCAAGATGCCAGATCATATCAAACTGATAAGATAGGTACAAATTAAATTTTCGTATATTTGTCGAGAACATAAGCTGTATCATTTAGGACTGTTTATATGTCATCGAAGATTCGATTATAGCTTCTTAGAGGTTTATAATGTGGGCCTTTGGGCCTAACAAAAGAAATCATATTGGTAAAATTCTGATGACAATTATAATCAATAATTTTTTGCACAAAGCATTATTTGGTACGATATAATGGGATGCTTGGACAAAACATTGCTTGTTGCGATATAATTTTCTTTTGGGATTCTCAAACGTGTTCTAAGAGTTCTTGGGCTTGGCATAAATTGTTAAAGCTTCGTCCTCTTGCTTATGACTTCATTAAAGTTGAGGTTGTTTCCGGACCTCCATATTTTTAGTCAGATAGATAACTGGAACTCTTTAGGGAAACTTATTGATATCACATCTCTTTTTGGAACTAGATACTTTGGAGTGTCTTGCTTTGCTTC
The DNA here is from genome assembly GCA_900406435.1 of Lepidium aucheri. Taxonomy (NCBI): domain Eukaryota; kingdom Viridiplantae; phylum Streptophyta; class Magnoliopsida; order Brassicales; family Brassicaceae; genus Lepidium; species Lepidium aucheri. The sequence goes on from OVBA01004714.1 coordinate 5,232, forward strand.
AGTTTTTGAAGCCTTTTCTTTGACTCTTGGATGACTTCCTCATACCTCTCGTTCTAGACTTTTTGTTGATCTAGTCTCTTGTGTACTATAGAAGCCTTTATTAATATTTGAGAGAGCTAATAACGTACTTTGGAGATACTCAGCCTCTTATTTTCAAGCTTGTTTCTCAGCCTAAAAGACTTAAGATCAAATTCGTTCTCATCACCTTTCAGTCCCTTGACATTGTCTCATTTGGTTTACTCAATATGTCCCTCATTTTGCATTTATTTCTTGGTTGGCTTTGTGTGATTGTTTGTCTACATGTACCTGAAAGAGAACTTGGGGACTAGCAAAATGATGTATCTTATGCGGTGAACTAGATGAATGTTGGAATCATCTCTTCTTCACATGTCCTTGCAGCTTCACTATCTAGATTTTTCTTTGTGGAGCTCTCCTTGGAGATGCAATCTCTCTTGATTGGTCGAAGTCCATTGCTTCTCTTCTGGCACCTAGATGGCTTAGAATGGCTTTTCAGACTTCGTTCTATTACACTTAGTGCAGTAGAAACTCTTGGATTCATGGTCGTGACTATAAAGATGCTCGCTCTACTTCAAGTTGATTGATAAAGTAATTAGGAATAGAATCAACTTTCTTCACTATTCTTTCCCTCACAAACTTAAAGGATTTCTTAGATGTTGGTTTGTTGTGTAAACTTTGAGAGAGAAAATGTTTGAGAATTTTGTGTTGAGTTCTATTCACGATGACACACATATTTATACATACATAGTGTGATTAAACAAATCTCAATTCACACAATATCACTTCTCTCACTTATGGAAACATTCCATTATACTTACTGAAATATTCTATTTCCTAACATATTGTTCATTGAGTTGATTCTTTTATTCATTATCGGCTTACTAATTTGCCTGTATATAAATTTTTTTTATTCATCAATAAATTTCAAATTTCAAGAAAAAAAAAATAATTTATGGGAATTGAAAAATGTTTCTTCAAACAAATTCACTTTCAAAAGTACATTTTTGCTTTGTTATATTTCCAAAAGAAATAGTATTTTTGAAGAAAATATATTTAAAAGGCATTTATAAAAATTTATCTTGGTAACTATTATTTTTAGTTATAGTTGTGGAAAATAGTTAGTGCTTATAATTTTTTGATTGAATAAGACATGATATGATTTGTTATCACATAATTTAACCTGACAAATTCATACAAATACCAGTTCATGTAAAGATAATCATAGTTATTTTATTTTCATTTTATAATCAAAATTGCATTGTCACTCTGTTAAGGAGATGGCGTCTACAAGTTCCATTTTGAAAGCATTTTCTTTTATTGGTTTACTAAAATAGTAAAAATAACTACAATGGTAAAAAGAATAATTAAAAAAGAAAAAAAGTGCGACTAACTTTTCAAATCTAGCGACGCTCTCTCTCCTGAAGCTTGTGTCTTCTCCTTCGTAACCTAGCCGTTGCCTGTGTTCATTGCTCCGGGAGTAGCGACTGAAGATTAATTCAGTTCTGTTAGTGTTGTCTGCTCCGTACCAGTCTCGTTTTCCATTGTTCTTTTATTTCTCACTATCACAGGTTTGGGTTGTCTTTCTCCTCCTATTTCTTGTTAATGGAGATTTGAAGTTATTCTCAGACCTTACGGAACCGATATTTTTCCAGCGCTTCTCCCGACTCTATGGCCGATTACACTCCAGAAATATTTTCAGATTTTCTGCGGTCTGGTTTTTCAGGTTTGGTTTTTCAGATCTAACTTTTTAGATCTACTTTTGTATGGCGTCAAATCTGACAGCCACTGGAACAATAAACTCATTTCGGCGAATCAATAACGATCCCTGCTTCACAAATCCAACAAACATAGGAGGTTGATGAAGTCCTTGTACCTCTTCTAGGCGATTCCATCTTTGAAAATTTTTAAATCTACAAGGTTTTCACAGATGATTATAGTCATAAACAGCTTTCCCGAAAAAATCTTTTAGGAGTGAATCTAAAAAAAATGTTATTTGATAAGCGATTTCTAGTTGCTTACTTCTTAATTTAAGAAGTTTTATGTTTATATTTAAGTTCTAGGACTAGAATTTGTTTAATGGAACTTTTGGTATTTTATTAAACGATGTTATTTATCACAGATAAATTTTTTTACTTTTTGCCGTCATCACATATAATTTTTAACGAGTCAAAAGTTAAAACCATATATTTATCACAGATAATTTTTAATCAAATGATGTTTGTTTTATTAGGAAACTGATAATTTCGCAAAATAAAAAGACAAAGTATCCATAAAAATGTCACAGTTTCCTTCACTTGGTGCTCATTGTAAAGCTTCTCACTTCCTCTTCCCATTTCCTATGGTGAGTAGCTCAAAGCTCTGGAGCGTGATGTCACGGGCAGTCCTCGACGGACCAGCTCGGGCGAAAGAAGAAGACGATGGTCTAGTCGTCGAGTCAGAAACAAGCTGAGTTCTTTGAGTGGTTGAGGAGCGTCCGTTGTTTGGGACAACTCTGCTCGAACGGTTTTCTGTGAAGTCAGCTGAAGAAGTGGCTCTAACACTTGATACAACAGCTTTTCTTGATGAACTTGCGTGTCTTGTTGAAGAGATTGGTCTTTCCACTCTCTCGTAGTTTTGCTGGTTTCAATAAAAGCGACTTTTTTGGTTAAAAGAAAGGTCTTTGAGAGCATATTTAACAAGATTTTGATGTTTTAAGATGACTCACGGGTGTTGTGTCCTTTGATGATGCCAATACATTCTCTGAAGTTCTTGGTCTAGATCGATCAGCTTGAATCGCGCTGCTTCCTGAACCATTTCTTCTAGCATATGCTTCTAAAGCACCGGAGAATCTATCTCGGCTCTCTTGTCCAGCAGCTGTATACACACAAATCTGCTTTGCTATATCTTATTTTGTAAACACTAAACTATGAGAAGAGGATTATTTATGACTTTGAGGAACTAATCAGATCCTAGATGGCCACATAGCACAGGATTAGTGCCTAATTTGTAACATTGAAGGTAACCAAATAGGGAAACTATTACATGAAATTAAAGAAACAGAAGCAACCACGAAAAGATAGTTAGGCAAGTGTTGAACTAGCTTATACTGTCGATGCGGTTTCTACAGCTTAAGGCTTACCTGAAGGTTTATCTGGTCTCTCGGCAGATGGTACTGGAGGATTCAGAGCTGGTCTTAGGCTTGGCTATAAGAACAGAAAGACAAATATAAGGACTTGGTAATATGCTTGGAAGGATTTAAAATGACTGAAAACTCCTACTATAGATGTTACTAACTCTTGGTTTGGAGCTAGAGCTGGAGCTGGCGCCTGCGCCAAACTGTGGATACTTCAAGATTGTCCAATCAAATACATAATCAAACTGATAACCTGCACATATATAACATTGAACAAAACTTCATGAGTTCATTATTCATTTATTTATTTTTGTGAAATCTTTAAGAATAAGCTACAGGAAAACAGGGAGATAACGCCTTTTCCAACCTTCTCGAATGAACAGATCTCTAAAAAGCCTCTTTAGGTATGGATAATCTGGTTTGTCTTCAAACCGTAATGATCGTACATAGAGAAAGTATGATGTGAACTCAGGTGGAAATGATTTACAGAGAATCTGGCAGTAGATATAAGATTAGACATATGAATGTGACATTTTAGCAAGTAAAAGGCTTTTCACTAGCTTTAAGATAACATCGATCGAAGTTTCAATACAGGTTTCCCTATATAGTTGAAAAATGGACTAGGAAGTAATACCTCTACGGGTGTAAGCCTTTTCTTTTCGCTGATCTTGTCATACTTCTGCTTTTTGGTACCCGCACGAAGTCCTTGCCAAGGAAGACTAGCAAGAGACTTAGGTAAGAAATGGAATCAAATTCAAAAACATTGGGTGAAGTAAGGATGTATCTATACCTTCCCCGAAGAAAATACATAAGTACATAGCCAAGAGATTCCAGATCATCCCTCCGACTTTGCTCTGTGTAAGAGATTTCACTTTAGAATTTGAATTATAATGGAAGTATAGAATGTCTAGCGCACACAAATATGATTGGGAATAGAAAAAAAGGAAAAGAAAAAAACTCGTATGAACATATAAAGAAAATGAGACTCACCAATTCCAAGATGGGTGTTAACACTTGCATATCGAGCCGTTCCTGTAAGATTCTTGTTTTCCCTAAGAGAAGTAACTCGATTAGCAGTGTGAATGGCCAGAGGGAATATATTACAGTATTTCATTAAGACTTATAAACAATTAACTCGAGCAACATTCTTGCAACAAGACAAGGAAAACTATATACCTGTAGGGAATGTGTCTATGAGTTTGAAGATCTCTGTACTTTTTTGCAAGTCCGTAGTCAATAATGTACACCTACACAATAAAACATATCAGAGAAGAGTTGCAAAGAATTTATGAGGAAATCCCAAAATCTAACAAATTTATCATTCCAAAACAGAAGTTGCATACCAAATCTACTAACCTGGTTCGCTTTGCGTCCAAGACCCATCAAAAAGTTATCTGGCTTAATGTCACGATGAAGAAAGCCCCGGACATGCATATACTCGACCCTATTTATCTGAAGGAAAACAAAATTTGAATAAGAGTACAGCAATGTAACAAATCAAAAACACGTCAGAAGAAAGGAATAGCATAACTCATGAATCCATACCATCTGATCTGCGAGCATTAGAACTGTCTTTAGATGGAATTTCCGACTGCAATAATTAAACAAATCCTCCATACTCGGGCCCAAAAGGTCAATCACCATGCAGTTGTATTCACCCTCAACACCATACCATTTTAGGTGTGGAATACCAGCTTCACAAGCAAATCTAAAGATCAATAAAAGTAGGACCAAAAAAAGGTTTAGAAACCGAAGAAGAGCAAAACTTACTTCCTCCTTGAAGCAGCATATAGAGCTTTGACTCATAATGAAGTTGAGGATGTCTAGCTCTCGCAGGCTCCTGCAAAAAGAAACAAACCTAAGTCTATAAACATTGAGACAACAATGTTGATTAGGGTAATAAACAATGTTGTGACTTACAAGCTTCACAGCTACTTCTTCTCCAGTTTGCACATTCACCCCTAAAACAAATCAAGTCGAGAAGAGTTATTACTAAAACAAAAACATTGAATTACTAAACAAATACAAGAAAACTTCAATCAATCAATACCTAGGAAAAGTTCACCAAATGATCCACTTCCGAGTTTACGTCCTAGCTTATACTTTCCACCAACCACACGATCCATCGTTTCAAGTCAAAAGTATCTTCCTTTCTTCGATTTCGATCTCTTCAACTTTAATCACAAGAAACACAAAGTTGACCCAGATCTTCAATTGTCACTAAAGCCTGATCGAATTAGATAATACCCAGATCGAATTCAAAGATCCCTAATTCACAAAGAACTCGAAATTCCAGTAAGAACCCTTTAAATATCTCTCAATCAGTAAAAATCTTTTAAATATCTCTCAATCAAAGCACTACAAGACCAAAACAATCAAAATCAAAGTATTTGACCATAAATCGATATCTAAAGTAATCTAATTGAAGAACTACCCAAACTTAAAAATTACAAATTGATTTTACATCAACAAAGAAACTCTGACATCTTTTCTGACAAAAGCTTCAGATCAGGTTACAGAAAATACAAATATCGGAAAATGAAACAAAATTAAAAAAAAAAAAAGAAGGCGAAGAGAACAAAGAGGAACTAGAAATCAGCAAAACCAAAAAGACCAAATAAAAAAAATGGGTCTTTGGATTCGATTATTGTCTGATCTATAAGGTTGAAATGAGACAGCTTGATGATTTCACTATATTTCTGTTTTCATGAAAAAGATTCTGATTTTTCTAGGAAAGAGGATGAATTAGAGACGAAACCAAACGTTTATAAGAAAAATGAGAAAGAAATCTGACGAGACGGCCTTCAGAGAGTTTCTTTCCTTATCCCTAATTTTTCTATATTATTTTATTATTTTCTTTTGCTAAATAGATTAATTATTTTTCTTTTGTTTTCTTTCTCCGAATTTTGCTTTATTCTTCATTTATGGAAATTATTATTGGGAAAAATGTTCGGATGTAGTTGATTAACTTTCAAATTTTTTGTTGACTTTCAAAAAAACTCTCAACTTTGTGTTGACTAGGTCAATTCAATCTTACGCGAAAATGGAATAAAAATTGACTCTAAAATCGAAAGCCAAATTAGAAATTGGAAATTCGATTCACTTCTTATCTTCATTATGAAGAATCTATAAGTTTGATTTGTTCTTTTCGTTTAAGAATGAGCTCAAATTTGTCGATTTAAAATGTTGACTTCGATACTTTAAATCGACGAATTTGAGCTCATTCTTGAACGAAAAGAGCAAATCAAGCTTATAGATTCTTTATAATGAAGATAAGAAATGAATCGAACTTCCAATTTCTAATTTGGCTTTCGATTTCAGAGTCAATTTTGATTCTATTTTCGCGAAAGGTTGAATTGGTCTAGTCAACGCAAAGTTGAGGGTTTTTTTAAAAGTCAACAAAAAATTTGAAAGTTTAATCAACCACATCCAAAATTCAATGTTTAANTAATATTTAATCAGCGATTTTCCCAATTTGCAATGTTAAAATAACATTTTTCCCTATTATTATTATATACAAGTAATCTCACTACATCAAAACATATTATAATTGAAAAGACTAGCTTGATTTGTAGGATTTAAATTTATTTTATAACTGAATTTCTTGACATCTCGTAATTAGGATGAATCGAATTAGTTATTCTGATATCAAGATTTGATTCTTTCCCATATAAATTGTAAGCGATTTTAGAATACTACATTTAAACTATGAATCATGTATTTCGTTTTTTTTTCATCACAGAATCACAACTAATTAACTTATTTATGTAATATAGACTTTACGGATGTCATAGCCCATATGACCAATTGCATTGGTTGAAGTTGAAGGAGGTAACAATTCAACCTTATGCTTTCTAATGGTGTAGTAGGAAAATATCTCCAGATCACTGAACTCTCTTGTTCTAGTGGCACCGAACCGCCATCAAAAAACTTAGTATATGTAAGATCTTTCTTCTAGTTCTGAAAATAACCGTCTAAAAATTTATTACCTTTTTCGTAATTATATTATTCAATTGATACAATACTACCAATCAATCTTATTTTTCAAATGATATTCATCACAATTAGGATAAGCTAAGACGTACTATTGGGTGTTTTTTTGGATAACAATTATAATATATAACTAATAAAAGCAACTATTATATATTTGCTTACTTGTTGAGATTTCACAAATTCTCTAAGAATGATTTTATCAAACTAATATTTTCTTATTTGTTTAGACCGTTTCTTCAATAACAGTGTCAAACATATAATGAGTCATGACATGCATTTTCTATAAAGACAGCTAGTTTATTAGTTTAAAACATATTTGCAGACACCACTTGAAAAAAATATATATTAAACTATATTAAAGAAAACAAAATTTCATAAATAAATAAAAAGGAGAAGAAGAAGTAAACATTGAGAGCCATCAGTTATATGAGTCCCTATATGGGCTTCTTACATTGGGCCTAATATATATTTGAAATGGCGCGGCCCATTATAAACCCAATATTCTTTCGAGATTACTCGATTTAAAAAGTGATGACGTGGCCCCACACGATGGATCTGAACACAACTATCCATAAATAAACACAACAAGCCAACCTTCATTACGCTCTCACTAATCTATAACGAATCCATTTTTCTTTCACCGGCGATAATTTTCCGATCTCGATCTGATGGCGAAGGAACCAGTTCGTGTTCTCGTTACCGGAGCTGCTGGTAAACTTCATTCTTCCGATCTTGTTTCTTCTATCTCTATTGTTGGATCTTTGGTTATATCGTCAGATCTTTATTTCGCACAATCAGAGAACTTACGCGATCGATGAATCATTTTCTTATAGTTTTATTGTAAGATCTTCTTAGAGAAGTTTATTAGATCTAAGTTTCATTTTAGAAAAGTTTAATTCTGGCTCCGGTTTCTGTATACTTTTTGAGTGAATCCTTCTGCATGTAAGATCTAATATTCAGTTTCGATGAACTATATGACGAATTAACTGAGTTTCTGAAGGTTTTCGTCATTTATGGTTGGTTTTATTATGGATTGTTGTGATTTTACAACCTTAGTTTAGCGATTGTAGTTTTGTGTGTAGATAACCTTCAACTGTGTTTTGGATGGATTGTAATGAAAAATTAGTTTTGTATGTAAATCATGTTTAAGTGTGTTTTTCTACCACCGTGCAGGACAAATCGGATATGCTCTTGTCCCTATGATTGCTAGGGGGATAATGCTTGGTGCAGATCAGCCTGTGATCCTCCACATGCTTGATATTCCTCCAGCAGCTGAAGCATTGAACGGCGTGAAAATGGAGTTGATTGATGCCGCTTTCCCTCTTCTGAAAGGTAAGATTGAGTTACGAAACATGGATCTAATATGGTTTGTTGCTTGATGCTGAAATGTTATGTTGGTGTTTTCCTTGGTGACAGGTGTGGTGGCTACAACTGATGCCGTTGAGGGATGTACTGGTGTCAATGTTGCTGTCATGGTTGGTGGTTTCCCAAGGAAAGAGGGAATGGAAAGGAAGGATGTTATGTCCAAGAACGTTTCCATTTACAAGTCTCAAGCTGCTGCTTTGGAAAAGCATGCCGCACCAAACTGCAAGGTGATAAGTCTTTCGAATCCTCATCCTATTTATATCAAGTTATGAAGTTTAAAGGTTTGCTTTTATTGGATTCCTTTGTGTATATCTCAGGCTTCCCGTTTACTTTTGTAGGTTCTGGTTGTTGCAAACCCTGCAAACACCAATGCATTGATCTTGAAGGAATTTGCACCATCGATTCCAGAGAAGAACATCACTTGCTTGACAAGACTTGACCACAACAGGGCATTGGGACAAGTCTCCGAGAGGTTAAGCGTGCCAGTGTCTGATGTGAAGAATGTGATCATCTGGGGAAACCACTCATCAACCCAATACCCAGATGTCAACCACGCCACTGTCAAGACTTCATCTGGAGAGAAGCCTGTTCGCGAGCTAGTCAAGAACGATGAGTGGTATAAATCTTCAAAACACCTTATAACATTCAATCTAGTTTTCATCTACGTGATACTCAAATTTATTAGTGACTAATGTTGCAGGTTAAATGGAGAGTTCATCACTACCGTTCAACAACGTGGAGCTGCCATCATCAAGGCCAGAAAGCTATCCAGTGCACTCTCTGCAGCTAGTTCCGCTTGTGACCATATCCGTGATTGGGTCCTTGGAACCCCAGAGGTTCGTCCCTTAGTACTATCGAATATCGAATCAGTTAACTGTTCAATACTAATAGATTCATTAAATGGATTCCTCAGGGCACATTTGTTTCAATGGGAGTATATTCTGATGGATCATACAACGTTCCATCTGGACTTATCTACTCCTTCCCCGTAACCTGCCGTAACGGAGAGTGGAGTATCGTCCAAGGTAAACCGAAAACAGATTGTTCTACTTCTAGTTGTGATAATGAGCTCATAGAACAAGAGATGTTGCTTTGTAAATTGGTCTAATGTTGTTGTTATTGCTCACAGGTTTACCAATTGACGAAGCATCAAGGAAGAAGATGGATTTGACAGCAGAGGAGTTAAAGGAAGAGAAAGACCTCGCTTACTCATGCCTCTCTTAAACCGGTTTTTATTCTCAGCTGGTTTAATCAGTTAAGAGCAGAGCTTTGTTTGGAATAAAGAAACTTTTGATTTTAGTAGAGATTTGAATAATCTTCTGAGGTTTAGTCTTCTAAATCCGGATGTGTCACTTATTTGCTGCTCCAATATAAACCAGCTTTTTGATCATTGATAACTTTTGCGTTCTTGCTTTTGTTGTGTTCTAACGGGAAGAAGAACTCGAATTTATTGATAGAAGGGTTTTTCAGTTATGGGCCGAGAATATATTGGGTTTTTGGCCCATATTGAAAAAGAAAATAATTTTTTTTGAGGGTGCCCAATGATTTGTCCTACTACCTAATTCTTACATATTTGATTTTAAGTTAGCAACTTGATTTTTGGTTCTGCATTCTATCAGTCACTAGACTAAAATCATTTATAAAAAAACTAATTATTTTAGCTGAAATTTTGATCGATTTAAAGAATTATTTTAAGATCAGAATTTTAGTTTTGATTATACAAAATCAGATAAAATTCTGATTAATAGCGAAAGAAAAGGATAACTCCAACAATATTGTTAATCTAAAGGATTTGAAAATTGAAACAAAATAAAAAATAATAGTCTTAATTACTTAATTAGCACAATCTTCCAAAGCATATGAAAGTCTTGTTTAACTTTTGATATTATTGTTTTGTGAAACGGAAACCAGTTTTTATTTATAATGAAAAACGTGATTATTGATAACATAGCTAAAACAAAAATAAAAATAGTCTCAAAAACAAAGGTTTCGAAATCTGAAAAAGCACAAAAAAAGTCCTAACAAAAGACTATAATTAAGTGGAAAAAAACCCTAATTCTCCGGTTTAGCTTCGCCGGAAAGCTCCTCAAGTGATATACCCTTAGGCTCCGGGATTGTAAGAAGCGTGATAAGCAAGCCAGCAGCATTGATACCTGCCATAATGTATAATGTCTTACTCATCCCCAAAGCTGTCACCAAAGCAGCAAACCCAAACGAACCAACGATCGCACCGGCTTTACCCGAACCAGCCGAGATACCGTGGCAAGTAGACCTAAATCTTGTCGGAAAAATCTCAGCCGGGACAATGAAAGTAGTTGCGTTAGGTCCAAAATTAGAGAAGAAAAAAGTGAAAGAGTAGAGGACAACGAAACCAATCCGGTTATGAGGTAAAGTCCAATGGTGGTACGGTATGGCTAAGGCTAACATGAAAGCAGTCATCATGAGGAATCCAATGATCTGAATCATGCGTCGTCCAAGACAGTCGATAAAGATTATAGTGAAAATGTAACCAGGAACCGTGCTGAAACAAGCGATTACTGTTTGAGATCTGGCAATTATGTAGAGCTCTTGAAGTGCGTTCATGGCTTTAGCCGGAGGTAGCCATCCAATGGTGGTGAAGATATCTTTTTGGAACAAGTTCTGGCTGTAGAAAGCGATGTCGAGGAGGAACCATGTGGTGGCTGTTCCGAATAGATGGAGTCCGTGACGGCAAAGGAATTTCGTGGAGAACAAGCCAAACTCATCGGAGGAAACCCTAGCTTGGTCATTCTTTGCGGAAGAAGCCTCGATGTCGACGTGGAGAACCTTAGCCATATCCGAAGCAGCCTGGTCCGCGTTCTTGGCGACTAAAGCTGTGTAACGAGCTGTTTCGGGCATCTGCATCCGCCAGTAGTAAGTCATGAGAGCTGGTATGGCACCGACCATAAGGATGATCCTCCAAACGTAATCAGCCTCCGGAACGGTGGAGGCCGCACCATCCAGCATAAAGGCTCGAGACGGGAACTTCATCTCGAAAAGAAACGAGACAAGTAAAGAAACCGCTCCTGCTGCTAAGATCCCAATCCCTTGCATAGCAAAGACCGCCGCTATGAACATACCTCGAGTACGTTTGTTAGCATACTCAGACATGATTGTAGCCGAGAGAGGATAATCACCACCAATTCCAAACCCGAGCCAGAACCGGAAGAAGCAGAGAGTTACCATGACACTTTTGGGGTCTCTAGAAAAGGAGAGACCAGAACAGATGGAAGAGATGGTCATGATCAAAAGGGTCATACCATAGACTCTCTTACGCCCTAGCTTGTCACCAAGAAAACCGAAGAAAATCTGACCGAGAAGCGTTCCAGCGAAGGCCACACCGCTAACAGCGGCATTGATGCCAGCAGGGAGACTTCCAGGAGAAGAGGAGCCAGGTACTTGAAAGTAGATCCGACCAAGAAGCTTCGTTATGAGAGATATCACGAAGAGATCGTATGAGTCTGTGAAGAAACCCATACCGGAGATTATAACCGCCGTCAAGTGATACCATTGAGCCTTAGCAACGTCAAGAGCTTTCAAGATACTTCCTTGGCCTACTTCTACGTTAGCCATGGCAGCGACTTTTTCTTTTCTTTTCTCAAAACTCTGAAAACAATACGAGTTATATAAGATTTGCTATACCACTATTTATAAGGAAAGTTGTTGAGAAAATAAATATATATACATGAGATTTTGATGAGATTCGGTTCTATCCTAATCGGAATTTAAATTTAATTATTTATTATATTTTTCAAGAGATAATATCAATCAAGAAACTATTTGAAAATAATTAGGAATTTGAAGACTAAAACTGAAAAAAATTACGATATAATTCTAATATCTATAAAACAGAAAGATCATGTGAAGGTTTCGTTCATGCAATAATCATGATCCATTAGTTTTCGTGTTAAAACATCTGATAAATCAATATATATTTGTAAAACAAATATGTGTGCATGTGTATTTATAAATTATAATCAAATGTTAAGAGATGAGTGATTACCAATAAGCAGATTAGATCCTCAAAGACTCCTTTGCTTTGAGCAGACGACTGTTTAAGGTTTAAGCGAAACTAGGGTTTATAGCTTTTTATATATACAAATAGAGATGAGAATATTCTTTTGGTAAAAAAGAATATATATTAAACTAAAAATATTAATATTTTTAAATCTATATATAATACGTTGATAAATATGGTATATACTTTCTTACGGTTCAATCAGAAAGAAAAAATTTGGACTCTAAACTTTTTAAAGATTTTTTTTAAAAAATATTTGTAACTATACGTTGTTTTCTCCTAACTTCACACTGCTAATTAATTATTAATAGATAAATTTCAATCAAATTAAGTAAATCTAAAGAAATCCCTTGAACCGAGTAAAATAAAAAACAGTTTCAACAGCCAAGTCAAATTAAAAACTCCTAATCCCCAGTTTTATCTTTTCCAATTAAATAAAGGAAAATAGTAATAAAAATAATAAATTCATTATTGGACACTTATAAAAAATTAAAACCCAATAACCATTAACCAAGACTCAAACATTTATTTCATTCGTGAATTTTAATGATATTGCATTCCAACTTATCATCATGAATATCAATAATTCTTTAAGATTATTTTTTCTTCTTTCAAAAATTGGATAGTCGAAGTCCAATCCAGAACCTAAAATTTATTCCTAACCAATGTCGAAGTCACTAACTAGATCATCGATCCCAACAACCTTGTAGATAAGAGCTCAGTTATTTCACCCTAATATCAATCTTAGAAATGTTTTTTCAGAAAATTACATTGCATAGAGCATGTATTAATCAAAAATATATATTAGAATCTAATGAATTTTGATAATACATACCTATGACAGATTTTTGATGGATTTTTTACATTGAAGTTTCTTACAATTCAATATGTTAAGTGTAGAAATGTTCTTGTCCGCGAATAAATAAAATGAACAAAACCAATTATTTCTTCGAAAGTCCAAGCACTAAAAATAAAAATACAACAGTTTCATCGTCACAAATCAATGACTAATATTTTTCTACCGTGACCTTAGATTCACCAGAGAGTTCTTCAAGGGACTTGCCATTGGGTTCAGGGACAAGGAAGGTGAAGAGCATACCAACAAAGTTAATAACACCAAGCATGATCAATGAGTTCTTAACTCCAATGCCTGGTGGGTATCCTGCGTCCGTCTTGGCTGGATCTTGTGATTGAGCTGCATGTAGGAACGCGAAGGCTCCAACGATGGCTCCAGCCTTACCTGCAGCAGCTGATATTCCGTGACATGTAGACCTTAGCCTGGCCGGGAAAATCTCAGCTGGGACGATGAAAGTGGTTGCATTTGGACCAAAATTGGCAAAGAAGAAAGTAAAAGAGTACATAACCACGAAACCGATACGGTGGTCTGGTTGGGTCCAGTGGTCATATGTAAAGGCAATGACAAACATAAAGAGCGTCATGAAGAAGAATCCCATTAGTTGGATTGCAAACCTTCCAATAACATCAATAAAAGCAACTGTGAACCAATAACCTGGGACAGTGCTGCAAAGAGCTATAAGAGTCTGAGCCCTAGCAATCTTGAAAACCTCATGAGTTGCATTCATCGTGGCTGCTTGTGGGATCCATCCGATGGCTGTAAATATATCCTTTTGGAACAAGTTTTGGCTGTAAAAGGCGATGTCAAGAAAAAACCAAGTGGAAGTAGTTCCGAGGAGATGAAGTCCATGGCGCTTGAGGAATTCGTTTGAGAACAAGCCAAAGCTAAGGTTAGGGTCCTTAATGATATTCTCAGCCATTTCTTCAATGTCAAGATCTTTTTGTAAGACTCTAGACATGTCTGATGTGGCTTGTTTAACGTTTCTGGCCACCAAAGCGGTGTAACGAGCTGTTTCAGGCATCTTCATACGCCAATAGTAAGTCAGAGCTGCGGGTATAGCCCCAAACATGACGATGATTCTCCAAATGTAATCAGATTGACGAGTCGTTGAGAGAGCCCTGTTGACTGCATAGGTTGGAGCTGGGAACTCCTTGTCGAATATAGAAGATACTGCAAGTGCCACGAAACCTCCAGCCAAGATACCAATACCTTGCATAGCAAAGACGGCCGCAATGAATGCCCCACGAGTCTTCTTGTTAGCGTATTCAGACATGATAGTGGCTGAAAGAGGATAGTCACCTCCAATACCAAATCCAAGCCAAAACCTACATACAAAAATGATTATGTATTAATATTTTCTTTCAATGTATATAAATATCCGGTTGAAGTAGTGTGACTAAGGGCACTCGTAACGGTGATACTATGCTTATGTTCCGCTAACTTCCATTTTTGACCAATCAATCAATTACTTTTATCTGAGACGTTTCATCTGTCTCCTTCTATAGAGACGGATCAAACAATTTATGATTTCTTTTTTCATTTATTTTTAATTATATGAGACTCATGAGAGTCTCACAATTACACGTGCTCTAGTTAACATTATGAGATTGTTGGTACCTGAAGAAGCAAAGAGTAGTCATGACTCCCTTGGCGTCTTCACCAAAGGAGAGACCAGAAGCGAAAGAGCACACAATCATCATGATCAAAGTAATACCATATACTTTCTTCCGTCCCATTTTGTCACCTAACCATCCAAAGAAAAGCTGACCAGCAAGGGTTCCACAAAGGGCCACACCATTAACCGCGGCAGCAACATGAGGGGGAAGTGAGCCAGGCTTGTCTGACTCCGGATTGAAGTAATAGATACGGCCAAGGAGCTTGGTCACCAATGACACGCAAAAGAGATCGTAGGCATCAGTGAAGAAACCCATACCGGCAATGACAATCGCCGTGAAATGGTAAAGTTGAGTCTTCGCAACATCGAGTGCCTTTAGCACTCCTAACTGTTGGTCGGCCATTTCCTTGAACCCTATGATTAAACAAGACAAAGAATCCAAGTTTTCAGTTCATTCCTTCTCTTGTGTATACCATATATAATTAATATATCCATTTGCTGTTACAATAGAGTGCAAGTAATACATACGTTAATCAGCTTTGAAGGAGATTCAAAACTTCAATGTAAAAGATAGGAGGAGAATTCACAGGAGAGAGATAAAAACTGTGAAGAGACGTAATGAATAATCATGGTGACAATTTTTTGTAAAAGAAGAAGGAGATGTGAGCAACGTGATCGCCTGCTTCTTCTTCTTCTTCTTTTTTTCTTTTAAAAAATAAAAAATTATAAACTATATATTTAGTAAGTTTAAAATTGATATAGCTGCAAAGTCAAGGCTTTTATCCATTATCTTTTTCTTGTAATAAACGCGAACATATGTTATATGATTGACCAGATGGTGATACAATATTAGTAGACTATCTTATGCGTAGATAATTTATTATTTTGGGCTGATATGCAACAATTTATATTTCTAATAAAATCTATGAATTAAAGAAATATACATTTCTTTTTTGTTGAGTAGCTCTCAATCTAGTGGTTAAGATGATCCCATTAATGATTTGGCACTAGGATTCGATTCATACCCAATGCATTATGGTAGCTTAAAAAAATATTTAGGGGTTTTATTAGGCTATGGATCGGACATTTTCGATCCAATTATTGACAAAAAAAAGAAAAAAATTTTTTTAAGTCATAATAAAAAAAAAAATTATAGTTACCAAACTTTTTTCAGTTTGATGGTTAGGGCATCTCCATTAGTGCTCTAAATTTCATTCTGAATTCTATTTAAAGAAATTTTTTCCCAATAATGCTCTACTTTTTACTCTAAAATAGAGGTCTAAGACTCTATTTTTTTTATTTTTTTTATGAATATAACTTTCCTTACAAAATGGTCTTTTAATTTATAGTGTATTATTATTTCATACCTAAAAAAATTATATGATCAAAATTGTAACACTCTACTTCCGCTCTTGAGAGACAAGGCGTTATTTTTTGGTCTTGCCAAAAATACTTTTTCCGAAAAATGGATCAACACCAAAACTCTTGTTTAAAATTCCTAGAAAAAGGAAAATAAAGAGGGGTGAGTAATGAATTACTGAGTGAGGAGATCACTTCTGCCCACCGAGGCTTAAAGCTCTAGATTAATTAAAGCAAATTTATCCTATACATAGAAAACAAACATATACAACTCGTATTTTTCCACAAGTTGTACCAAACAGGTCGGATTGCCTATAGCAACCAACTTCACACAACAGCTCGGCCATCCTCTAGATTGCTTCCGAACCACTACAACACATCAATTTATTTTTCATGGGAACGACAGCCCGTAGCTCGATACATCCCATGACAAAATACCTTCATGGAAGCGACAGCCCGAAGCTCGATACATTCACGTTGGCGATGTCTTCATGGAAGCGACAACCCGAAGCTCGATACCTTCCATGTCAACAATATTTAATGGAAGCGACAGCCCGAAGCTCGATACATTCCATTTCGAAGGTCTATACATGGAAGCGACAGCCCGAAACTCGATACATTCCATGTCAACCCTTTAAAACACTATTCTTTAAATTTACTAAATCTAACTTTCAACTACTCAAACAATATTCCATCTCACACGAGATAGAATAACACGAAAATATTTATATATTTATATAATAATAATTCAAACAACTATCCTATTTCAAACAATCACAAAAAATCCTAAACTATTATCTATATGATATAATATTTATTTATCTCTTATATAATAAAAGCATAGTATTAACTTAAATACCGTGTTATATTATCTGTTTTGGACTAGGTTG
>OVBA01004715.1:0-22472 GCA_900406435.1 Lepidium aucheri
AAAAATCGAAATTTTGACTTAGTGAAATATGGACTTGAAATGGCTAAGTGTGAGGTCCGCCCAAGACCTTACTAAAAATTGTATAGAATTGAGAATTGCGAGTTTAGGGTGTTACACATATCCTCTTGCTCCGTGAAGTGGCATCTCATCATCTTCTTCTATTTTACCTGTTACTTCACATATGATTCCAACACCACATTCCACTCAAAATAAAGAACCTACAGTTTCTATCACTGTACCAGATCACGCCACTTCATCAATTACTCCAGCACACATGTCTAATGATGAGGACAAAAACACGCTGGTTGTGGACCAGCCTATCACCACGACATATGATCATCAAGATGAGACGAGTCAAACGCGACATCACGTGCACTAATATACCTCTATTTTATAGGTTTTGAGCTTATTAACATGCCTAATTTTAGAGTTTTTGTATGTGTTTTGTATCACTTTCAGGTGAAAAATATAGAAACTTGTATTATTGGTATTGGAGTCTCATTTGGATAGTTTTGGAGCATTACTTGAAGTTTCACGGATAAAGTCTATAATCAATCGGTCAATACATTGATCGATCGATCAAACTTGCTTGCCAGATCATTGCTCGATCGCACGATTGACCTGCTTAGTTGGAAGATCGATCACACAAGTTAGTGATCGATCGATCAACACCTTGATTGATCGATCAATGACCATCCAAAGCAAATACCTAATTTTCCTTTTTTGCACCTAGATCTGAGGACATATAAATACTACTATTTTCTGTTTCTTTTACACATCGTTCATTATTCACAAAGAACTTTTAGAGTTATTCAGTAGCCTAGAGAGAGAGAATTCAACATTGAGAAGAATCTCTAAGCTCCCTTTTTATATTTTTATGCAATTCAAGTTTATTTTCATCATGTATTTTGTTTCAATCCATATTATGTCTAAGTACTTCACCAATCAGGTTTGGGGTAGGAATCAATGATTAGGGACAAATAGAATCGAATATAATAAGAGGATTCTCCATCTAATTCTTGTGCTTAATTCTTATAATAGCCTGATCAACTAATCTGTGAACCTAGGTTTTTAGCTCTCCAAACGCTTGCTAGGAATCTGAACTAGATTAGATGAGCAATCAATCCTAAACCGCGATAGCTGATGTTTAGATTGATTCTGGATAGTTGAACCTATTTGTTTAATGCCTATTCGAAATTTGGAACCAACGAGAGTTAGGACCTCTAGATTGTCGAGTAGAGTCTCAAGTACTACGAGAGTAGGCTTGTTATACATTTATGTTCAAGTTGAGAATTTAGCTTAAATATTGTTCTGAATAGTTTCCCTAGTTAGATTCATACTTCCCGATAAATACCCTATGCCTGGTGCTTTTTATAATATAGTTTACATCGTTTAAGTTGCTAGTTAATCACAAAAAACTGATTAGTATAGCTTGAGAAATACAATCAATAGTCAATAGTGCAATACTTGGTTCTTCATGGATACGATCCTTGAGTACTACTATTTCATTTCTATGCAATGGCAGTAGATAGCTTTAGTTTAAAACCTGCTACGTATCAAGTTTTTGGCGTCGTTTCCGGGGAACCAATTGGTTGCCTTTTGATTAAAATTTGCTTTAAAGTCTATACTATTTTACTTACGTTTTGTTTTGTTTTGGTTTTTGTTTTTGTTTCAGGTTTCTGCACCAAAGAAGTCAAGGTTCAGGTAATCTACTTGGTTTAAATAACAAAGAACTTGCTAGAGTTGAAAGAGAAAACCGCAGAACCAAAGCAATGAATCAGGAAAACCAATAGAATCCTCAGGACCGTGAAACTCAGCCAGTTGTTCCAAGAGACCAGAATGTTCAGCAAACGGTTGAACAGTTGCAGAGATATTTGGCTATGCTCAGGAGGCAGCAAGAACAGCCTCGACACCGAGCCATAGGTGATATGGATACACCTCACACATACTATCAGATAGGTCTGCTATTCGACCTCCACCTATCCAGAGGCAAGTCTATGAGATCAAGCCTCAGATGATTGGATTAGTGACGCAATATGTCTTCAATGGTCTCCCTGGAGAGAACCCGATGGATCACATCGAGAACTTGAAAGACATGTGCAGTACCACGAGTTCGAATGGAGTCCCTGCAGACTATGTGTAGTGTAAGCTGTTTCACCATTCACTTTCTGCCAAAGCTTCTAGATGGTTGCGATCTTTACCTCCAGGTTCGTTGAATACATGGGCTGAAGTTAGAGCTGCCTTCTTGGATCAGTTCTACACTAAGTCAAGGACTGCTTCATTAAGAAGCAAGATCTCAGCGTTTCAGCAACGTTCTGGTGAGTCTTTGCATGAAGCTTGGGAGAGATTCAAAGAGTACCAACGATATTGTCCCCATCATGGTTATTCGGATGATCAGCTGCTCAATACATTATATGGAGGAATTGATTGGGAGTATAAGAACTCTTTGAATGCTGCTAGCAATGGAGACTTCATGACGAACACTAGGGATGAAGCCTTCACCCTCATTGACAACTTGGCTGCAAGCTCAGGGAACCATTATCCACAATATGATCAAAGGAAAAAGGTTGATAGTGTGGAGATTCAGAGGATCGATGAGATTTCACAGAAGCTTGGCATGCTTATCAAGGCAACTCGTGGAGATAACCGAGGAGTACATCAGCTGGATGACACTAGGGAAGTCGATCAAGTTCAGGTTGAGTCTGATATATCTAAAGACCAGAAAGAGGTCTATTATTTTAATTGGCAAAAAAGGGGACAAAACCAGAACTAACTGTCATATAGGAGCACCAACCTCGAGAATCCACATGATAACATCATACCACCTCCAGTAATGCCACAGGAATCACCATTTCAGGGAAAACCATTTGTGCAGAATTTAGGGCAGAGATTGAACAACCAAAGGTCGAATTCAGGGGATGGAGATTGGCAAAAACCTTACAAGCCTTACACACAAGAGGCGACACAGCAAGCTAGTTTATCTGGAACATCTAATGATGAGATTAAAACTCTCATTTAACAGCTTGCAACCGAGCAGCAAAAGTCTACTAGGGATCTCAATACTAAGGTGGACAGCATGTACAACGATTTGAACAATGAGTTTGAATCCATCTCATTACACTTGAAGAAGCTGGATACACAAGTGGCACAAACAGCTGAAGCTATGAGAAGGCCACAAGGAGCTTTACTGGGTAAAGTTGAGAAAAACCCTAGAGAATCATGCAATGTTGGGCATTTGTTGGCTAGGGAACTCGATGTGGGTAAGGAGAGCAGGTGTGAGGATAAATATCGACCTCCTATACCTTATCTCAAGGAGCTTGTAAAGCAAGAAGATCAAGGAGAATTCACCATTGAATTTTGGTAATGCTTTTTGTGACACCGGTGCAACTGTTAGTGCGATCTCGTTGGAGACAATGAGGGAGCTTGGGATCGAGCTTATGCAGGAGAATACCTCCTCCATTTCGTTTGGTGATGCCACTTCTAAGAGCCCAAGAGGCAGGTTAGTTGATTTGGGAAATTGCAAGGTTCTAACCAATTTTACGGTTGTTGAGATGGCAAAGGAAGGAGCTGTGCCCATTTTGTTGGGTCGACCATTCTTGAATACTGTTAGGGCAAGGATTGACTTTCCCAACCAGAGAGTGGCGCTTGAAAACGTTGATAAAGGAGTCTCCTATTCTATTAGAAAATTGACTAAGGACCTATGTGGTGTGATAAGGAGTTATATTGGGAATGAGAAGATTGAGGTTGGGAATTTGATCAACACAAATTTGGAGTATGAGGAACCAGAGTATTGGTCATCGGATGAGGAGTATGAGATCTATCATGAGCAAGCAGGAGAATCGACTGAATATGATGATGATAGTATCCTTATTGAGAAACCCGATGAATACTATGAGAATATATTTCAAAATTTGTGTTTGAAGATTTTTGCAGGAAGACTTAGTCTTGAATCCCCTGGACCATACTCGGTGAAGGAATTGAAGCTTTATGGAACTGTAGTCTTGCTGGACACAACAGGTGATGAATTCCACATGAAGGATGAACAACTCAATGAGTTCATCAAGGATGAGATGAAAACCAAGAGACTGATAATTCCTCCCAAGGATGATTTATCCAGTTAGGTGGCATTCAAGTCAAGCTATTGACTTTAAACAAGCGCTGCGTGGAAGACAACCCACTAATACGTAGTTTTTATTTTTATAGTTTTACTGTTTTAGTTTCATTTTGGATTTGTTTTGAGTTTGTTTTAGGTGAGAAAAACAAACAAAGGGGCTTTGATCGATCAAATCTCTCAGCGATCGATCGATCAGTAGTGCTTCAAAGTTTTGCGCTCAATCTAATGATTGATCTACACATATGTGATCGATCGATCATCGAGGAAAAACGTAATGCGCTCGATCTTGTGATCGATCTCAGCAAGTGGATCAATCGATCAAATATGCAAGGAGAAGAATGCTCGATATGATGATCGACCTGCAGAGAGTCGATCGATAGATCTAGGGGGATCAAGGACGTACGCTCGACCTGTTTATCGACCTTCAGAGATTTAATCGATCGATCGATGGGGATCAAGGACGTACGCTCGACCTGTTGATCGACTTACACAATCCTGATCGATCGATCAGTGTGTTTTAAAGGGTACAATCGATTGATCAACAGGTAAGGTAAGTCTTTATAACGTAGAAAACTCGGGTTTCGTTCAAAATATTCCTTTCGTTGGATTTAGGCGATTTTCAGGTGAAAGTCTTAAAAATCCTATATTTTCCTTGATTCTTAACCGTTATCTTTGATTCAAAAGCCTAACCTGATCGAACTTTCATCTTCTATCCGATTATCTATTCATTTTATTTGATTGGCAAAGGTATGGCTTCTAAATTATCGATTTAAAAGTGACGAAAATTGGTGAGATTTTTGAGAATTCTAGATTTCGATTTATTATTGCTCAAATGTGTTAATCCAATATGTAGTCATGATTATATGATGATTTTGATCAGTCTTACCGATTGTATTGTTAGATTCTTACCTAGAAATCGATTGTTAGGTTGTTGGAGAATTTTGATAAATTTTGGATTTTTGATATGGAATTGGAAGTTTGTGTTGTTGATTGAAGCATTGCTGGATGACTAGATTTTCTATGACTGATTTAGCAATTGATTTCACATGATTCTCATTTCGATTCCATATTTTTGATTTTACTAAATTTTTGAGGATATTGATTTTTCTTGGTTTTATTTGATCGATATGTGCAGATCTTGGGGAAAAATTGCGAGGGCAAGAAACCTTCTCGTAAGGTTAGATGTTCAACGAACTTAGAGGTAGGACAGTCTTCAAATTCCCAAGTGTTCGAGCAAACATGTTTGCCTTGGCCTAGACTGGATAATGAGTCTTTTGAGAGGAATTTGGGCAATAGATTGGATCTGTCGTTGTTGACGAACGATAGTGCTTATAGAAAAAAGACAGAGGATTCAAGATGGGAGAGCTTCCATTGTGTGTTTTATGATCAGATGTTGCAGAACACGCTCGTCCCAACCAAGTTTTTGTGTCCAGCGACATTAAGAAAACTTGGTATTCTCGATGATGTGATGGGTATGCTCGAGAGATTAGGCCTTGGTACCTTCATGACCAAGCCACAGCCACTATACCTGGAGGCAGTCCGATAGTTCTTAGCCTCCTGTGATCTTCATCTCACACCCGACCCACATGCTCCTTTGTACACAGCCTATATGTCATTTTTGTACCGTGGTATTCGCTACCACTTGATCGTTCAGCAGATTTGCCAGATCTATGGGTTCCGCGAAGAAGCCAACAGTCAGCTACCTTCTTGTCAAGGTACTCCTTTTAGTGCTCTTTGGGATATTTTGGCTGATGGTGCATTTCAGGGCAGATATTCGAAGCTCACCTACATCCGACATCATGTGATTTGGATTGTGGCCAAGATGTTAGGGTCGATGATTCTGTGTAAGGAGATCTACCCTACCTTGACCAAGCCAGAGTTAAAGATACTCCATCATGCTTTGTATCCTGCCATACCAGACTTTTATGGTTCTGCACCTACTCCTGATGTCGGTCCTTGTGACATCAACTGGGATATGTGTTCACGAAGCTTCTTCCCAAACGTCGTTTCAGAGGCACTCTGAGTCAGCCTATCACCAAGATGATAGGTAGTCTCTTGACCCCCATGTTTGAGTACTTGCAGTTGGATCTTAGCAACACAGTGAAGAATGAGAGGATATCATATGTTGATGATCGGGTCTTGACCAACTTCACCAACATCACCAAGCTATTTTCTTGTGGTGGTATTTTACTCGGGATATTGAGCCTTACCTTTGCTATTTTCTTGCACCTGCGATTACATCTCTCACTTATAAGGGAAATGTACTTTTCAAGCCGCACATTGCATAACCTGAGATGGCAGTGCGAGAGAGAGAGCACCCTCAGCCTAAGCCTCAGCGATAAGCTCCACGAAGATGTTCACTGGCCGCAGCTCTAGCACCAACATAGCCATAGTCCAACGTTGCTCAGACTTTTGAGCATATTATTCCAGAGTACAGTGAGGAGTATGATATTCCTCCTTTCTCTTATGACTTTACTGAGCAGCAGTATCGACGTTGGCACTATGAGACGGAGCAGAGGAAGCATTCGATGAAGAGACGCCTTTAAGAGGCACTTAGGAGGATACCAATTGCTTTTTATATGAGTGCACTTGCTGTGGATCATCCAGAGACTAGCACGAGAGTTGATGCCCGTAGATTGGATGTTGTTGAGCATCAATCTGAAGCTGATTCCAAGGACACAGAGGATCAGCCACTCGAGCAGTGCCTTCCTCGTTGACCTAGGCGAGCACCAGGAGACCGAAAGAGCCAGAGCCCTCAGTGATCAGTTTTTCTTACCCTTTTTCTTTCTTTATTTTTGATTTTTTCTGTTTTGTTTCTTATTATGCGTAAGTCGTGATCTCTTCTAGCTTGTTTATACACCGAAGACGGTGTGAAGTAAGTCTAGGGGAGATGCACTTGCTGTGACTAATGCCTTTTTGCTTTGTTTTGTTTCTTTTTAGTTGTTATGTTCAGATTTTAACTCTATCTATGATATGCTTTTGAGCTTTTGAAACTTGTTGTCTAAGGAACCATGATTTTCGAGGATTTTAGACCCTTATGCTTCTAGGATCGTTGATATGCACTTGTTTGGGATCGATTAACTATTGGAAAACCAAGAGACAAAGCATCTTTTCAATGACACATATCGATTTTCATGTATTCAAAGAATCTATGCCGATTTTAACTTTAAGCTGACTTAATTTTCTTGTCAAGGGGCTTGGTATGCATTGGATTAGATTCCTCTCTTCAGTCCTGAGATACCTATCTGTGTGAGTATGGTTCCCCTCTCTTAGATATTCGAATGTTTTAAAATTTTGAAGTAAATATAGAAAAACTTGAAGCAATACAAAAACTTGGCCAATGATAGAAAATTTTGTTCCAATGAAGCCACTTTTGCTTTCATTCTTTGAGTTACTAAAGAACCAACCAGTTGAAAAAATAAAATGATAACCTACGTAAGTAGAGAGATATCTGGTTGGACAGCCAATAGAAAAAATAAAATGATACCCTAGGTAAGTAGGGAAAAAATGGCTGAGCAGTCGATAAAAATAAAATAAAATGATATAGGTAAGTAGGGAGAAATCGGCTGCAAATGAATGGAATGAGAGGAAAGGAACCATAGGAAGATAGTCTTGTGTTCAGATAAAGGATGATGATGAGTCCATGTGTTTGTTGATCGATACTCCCTTGATGAGACATCACTTAGATGATTAGGAAGTCGGTATAGTGCATTTGGATATTTTGATATCGATTGTGGAGTCTAATTGGCAAGAAGCTAAGTCTGGAGAAGTACAAGGTGGTCTCAATACCAACAGGTAAGTATTGATTGGTTCATATGGAGTGTATTGTGCAATGTCTGATGACGAATGAGTTCCTTGAGGGAATCTTCTCTTTGTTGTTTTCTTTCTTTGCTTGAGGACAAGCAAGAAGCTAAGTCTGAGGGAATTGATATACCTCTATTTTATAGATTTTGAGCTCATTAACATGCCTACTTTTAGAGTTTTTTTCTGTGTTTTGTGTCACTTTCAGGTGGAAAACGTAGGAACTTGGATTATTGGCATTGGAGTCTCGTTTGGATGGTTTTGGAGCATTACTTGAAGTTTCACGGATAAAGTCTATGATCGATCGATCAACATCTTGATCGATCGATCAAACTTGCTTGCCAGATCATTGCTCGACCGCACGACCGACCTACTTAGCTGGAAGATCAATCACACAAGTTAGTGATCGATCGATCAATCAACGAGCATCCGAAGCAAATAGCTAATTTTCCTATTTTTCACCTAGATCTCAGGACATATAAATACTTCTATTTCTGTTTCTTTTACACATCATTCATTATTCACAGAGAACTTTGAGAGTTATTCAGTAAGTTAGAGAGAGAGAGAGAGAGAGAGAGAATTCAACATTGAGAAGAATCTTTAAACTCCCTTTTTATATTTTATGCAATTCAAGTTTATTTTCATCATTTCTTTGGTTTCAATCTAAATTATGGCTGAGTAGTTCACCAATCAGATTTAGGGATTTAAAAATCAATGATTAGGGACAACTAGAATCGAATCTAATAAGAGTATTCTCCATTTAATTCTTGTGCTTAATGCTTAGAATAGTCTGATCAACTCATCTATGAACCTAGGTTGTTAGCTCTCCAAAAGCTTGCAAGGAATCTGAACTAGATTAGATGAGCAATCAATCCTAAACCATGATAGCTGATGTTTAGGTGGATTGTGGATAGTTGAACCTGTTTGTTTAATGTCTATTCAAAATTTTGAACCAACAAGAGTTAGGACCTCTAGATTGTCGAGTAGAGTCTCAAGTACTACGAGAGTAGGCTTTTTATACCTTTCTGTTCAAGTCGAGAATCGAGCTTAAATATTGTTCTGAATCTGGTGCTTTTTATAATATAGTTTACATCATTTAAGTTGCTAGTTAATCACCAAAATCTGATTAGTATAACTTGAAAAATACAAACGATAGTCAATAGTGTAATATTTGGTTCTTCGTGGATACGATCCTTAAGTACTACTACTTCATTGTTGTGCACTTGCAGTAGATAGCTTTAGGTTAAAACCTGATACACATCATGCACACGGATCAACTTGCTCCTGAGATCACTCACACACAAGAACCAGAGTCAGCGAAGCCACAAAATAATGAGATCACTCACACACAAGAACCAGAGTCAACAGAGCCACAAAATACCCATTCAATCAGAGCAAGGTGAAAATCTGGTTTTCATAAACCAAATCCAAGGTATGCTCTCCTGACTTCTCGGTTTAATACTAAGGAACCCAATTCTATTGACGATGCTTTGAAGCACCCTGGTTGGAATCATGTTGTCTCAGATAAGATGACCATAATTCATATACTTCATACCTGGACTCTTGTTCCTCCTTCTAATTCTTGAATGTACTTGGTTGTCGATGGGTCTTCAAGACCAAATTGAATCCCGATGGCTCCGTTGATAAGTTAAAGGCCAGATTTGTTGCCAAGGGATTCAATCAAGAAGAGGGGATTGATTACTTAGAGACTTTCAGCCTTGTTGTACGCACTACAACCATTCGTATAGTACTTCATGTTGCCACAACCAAAAATTGGCCGATCAAACAACTTGACATGTCTAATGCATTTCTTCGTGGTGAATTACATGAACCTGTATATATGACTCAATCGCCTGGTTTTATTGATCGAGACAGTCCAGATTATGTGTGCAAATTGACTAAAGCTCTCTATGGTCTTAAACAAGTCCCAAGGGCATGGTTTAATACCTTCAGTTCATATCTTCTGGAGTTTGGCTTCACTTGTTGCAAGTCTGATCCATCATTATTTACTTATCATCACAATGGGAAGTCATTAGTGCTACTCCTTTACGTTGATGATATTCTCCTCTCTGGTTCTGATTCGGCTCTCCTTCAGGACCTTCTTATGTCGCTTAATTCCATATTTTTTATGAAAGATTTGGGTCCTCCGCATTACTTTCTCGGTATTGAGTTTGAAGATCATCCTAATGGCCTTTTCCTTCATCAATCTGCATATGCCTTTGACATTATTCATCAAGCTGCAATGTCCGATGCAAGCCTATGCCCACTCCTCTTCTATCACACATCAACAATGTCAATATTGCATTGTTTCATGAATCTACCTATTTTCGAAGTCTTACCGGAAAACTCCAATATCTCACCATCACTCGTCCGAACATCTAGTATGCTGCGAATTTTGTCTATCAGCGTATGCGCTCTCCGACGATGACTGACTTTACTCTTCTCAAACGTATTCTACGTTATGTGAAAGGTACAGTCCAAATGGGTGTTCTTATTCAAAAACAGAATGATCTTACACTCTTTGCTTATAGCGATAGTAATTGGGATGGGTGCAAGGAGACAAGACGTTCTACCACAGGCTTCTGCCTTTTTCTTGGTTCTAACCTTGTCTCTTGGTCAGCTCGTCGACAACGCACAGTTTCCTGATCTTCTAACAGAGGCTGAATACAGAGCATTAACAGAAGCTGCTCAAGAGATTACCTGGATTTCCGTTGATTTTGCGTGAGTTAAAGGTTCCTCAATTCAGTCCAACGCTTCTACAATATGATAACCTCTCAGCTGTTTATTTAAGAGCTAATCCAGCTCTTCACAGTCGGACAAAACACTTTGATACAGACTTCCATTATATTAGAGAACAAGTTGCACTGGGTTTTATTGAAACTAAACACATCTCTGCTTCTCTTCAAATTGTTGATGTATTTACCAAGCCGTTGGGTCGGAAAGCGTTTGTGACTCTTCGTACCAAACTTGGCATTACACATAACCCCATGCCAAGTTTGCGGGGGAGTGTAAGTCCACTTATGGATCCAGCACACAACCGTTCACAAGGCAAGCAATCACAAGTTATGTCAAGCCCACTCATAGCCCACACTGTTACTGTTTCTCCGTTGGTGTCCACTCCAAACCGTTACGAAGCTCTACTTACTACAGATAATTGAACATCCTTGTATCAGTGTTCATTAAGTCTAGAATGAGTCTGGATTCTTCTGCAATCTCTATTTAAAGATACCTCTTGTAATTCCCTTATCATCAAGTAAAATTAATAACAAAAAATACTTTCAGTCTCTTCTTGTTTCTCTTCTTTCACAGAGATCAGTTCAATGTTGTTTGCATATATAAGAACACATTTTGGTTCTTCATTCATGGAATCTTATATTATCTTTCATTCTGAATTATGGAGGAGGAATATGTTGCAGGGTTTCAGGTGTGCCACTCGCTTGGAGGAGGCACGGATTCAGGAATGGGAACTCTTCTGATATCGAAGATTCGAGAAGAGTATCCACACAGAATGATGCTCACTTTCTCTGTTTTCCCATCTCCCAAAGTCTCTGACATAGTCGTTGACCCTTAGAATGCTACTCTCTCAGTCCACCAGCTTGTAGAGGACGCTGATGAATGCATGGTCCTCGACAACGAAGCTCTCAATGATATTTGCTTCTGTACCCTCAAACTCAGCACTCCTAGCTGTAACAACATCTACTCTTTATTCTCCCTCAATCCAATATATACAAATGTGTTTAGAACTAAATCTAAATCAATCTTCACGTAGTTGGAGACTTGAATCATTTGATCTCGGCAACAATGAGCGGTGTTATCCTTTAGGTTCCCTGGACAGCTAAACTCTATGAGAAAATCCCACATCGGGAGTTTGAATGGGACTTGAATACTATATATAAGATAAGGGCCTCTTCACTATGGATGTGACTCAGCATGATTGGAGAGTCCCACCAGGGTTTGAGTAATTAGTACCCCCGAATTGGAAGAAATAATTTCTTCTGATTTCTCTACCAAGCAATTGGTGGCAGGTGACGGATGAGTCCGTCTAAATCTTCAGAGATGTGAAGATTTTATTTGGGGAATGAGATTATTCCCCGGAAAAAAGTTGAGACAATACGGGTCTCTTCAAGCTTCCGACGAGAAACTTTGGGTACGGTTGGGATGATTATATCCCAAAAGAGGAGAGAAGATGGTTTCTCTTCAAGCTTCCAATAAGTATGTCGGTTATGATTTGACGGAGCAAAGTGTATAAGACTCTGTCGAAGATGTGTAAGAGACGTGTCTCTTCAGATTTCCGACGAAAAATGTCGGTGATATTCTCCGAAGTGGAGATTCGAATATCTCGGGGACTGTATCATGGAGAATCATGCCTTCAACGAGATGAGAAGATCCTACATCGGGAGTTTGAATGGGACTTGAATACTATATATAAGACAAGGGTCTCTCCACTCATTGCCAATTGGTTTTGAGTTGGAAGCCCATATTTCTACATGGTATCAGAGCCTGAACACACCTACCCCACCCGAACCAATCCGGCCCATCGAAAGAGGCCCGATTAATTTGACCCGAAATTGAATTGTCGAGACTAATGGCTAGACGGGCCATTGTCTCGAGGGGTGTATGAGAAGATCCCACATCGGGAGTTTGAATGTGACTTGAATACTATATATAAGATAAGGGCTCTCCACTCATTGCCAATTGGTTTTGAGCTGGAAGCCCATATTTCTACAAACTCCGACCTTAGGAAACTCGCCGTGAACCTAATCCCATTCCCTCGTCTCCATTTCTTCATGGTTGGTTTCGCCCTGCTCACTTCCCCTGGATCACAACAGTACATTTCACTTACAGTCCCTGAGCTGAGTCAACAAATGTGGGACTCCAAGAACATATGTGCACGGCTGATCCACGTCATGGACGTTACCTCACAGCTTCAGCTATGTTCAGAGGACATATGAGCATAAAAGAAGTCGATGAGCAAATCCTAAACGTACAGAACAAGAACTCCTCCTACTTCGTTGAGTGGATCCCAAACAACATTAAATCCAGTGTTTGTTACATCCCACCAAAGGGACTCAAAATGGCTGCGACATTTGTGGGTAATTCAATGTCGATCCAAGAAATGTTCAAGAGAGTGAGTGAGCAATTCACGGTGATGTTTAGGCGTAAGGCATTTTTGCATCGGTACACAGGAGAAGAAATGGACGAAATGGAGTTTATAGAATCTGAGAGCAATATGAATGATTTAGTCGCTGAATACCGACAGTACCAAGACGCTACCGCTAATGAGAAAAGCGAGTATGAGGATGAAGAAGAGGAAGTCTACGAAACTTGATCCATCAAAACATTTTACTGAAGAAATTAAAATTTCCTTTTTAATATGCTTGTGACTTGTTAATTTTTGTTAAAAGAATGTTGGGAGTTTCCTTTGGAGAAATATGCTTTCATGTATGTTGGTCAACTCTTCCCAAGTACTCTGTAAGAATAACCATTTTCCTGCACCAACAAATGCACACATATTCCAATAAGATCAGAAACAAGTTGCCATCTCTGCCACTACTCTTAAAATGTTCACCTTTTCAGGGTTCTACAATTCTATGAATCGAGTCCCTAGAAAACGAACATAAATCATTAAACAGACATTTCAGGTCAATTCCAACTACTTGGCTCTGGGCTTTTTAGAGATTCTTCTAGCCAAAAAATCCCCATCTGAGTCATCGTCATCATCACCATCATCATCATCAGAATCCTTCTTCCTCTTCTTTGCCGTTGGTTTCGAATCGTTTCCCTTCTTTTTGCCAGACAAAGCTTCAGATGATGACTTTTTTGTTTGCTTCTTCTCGGTCACTGATTTGGAATTGCTTCTTGGAGTTGAAGCTGCAGATTTTGCTGGAGAACTAAATTTTCCACCCTTTTGCAGTTTCATCTCAAGAACTTTTTTTGCCTTTTCAGCTGGAAGCAAACCAGACTCCATCAACCTGTGATCAAAAACACACAAGGGTTTCATATAAACAAAGCAATCTAAAAAGCAAAATGATGAACAGACACATAACCGTCACAGATAAAATAATGTTTTGCGTTGGTATAAAAGGACTCACTTATCTTACAAACAATGTGAGTCTCTGTATGATGTTTGACATTCATATTACCTTAGTGCCAGTTTCACAAAACACAAGAGACCATCGAAAAACTAACACAAGTATGCGTGTAAGCGGAATATATCAACCAGACGTAGAACTCAGAGAAGGAACACAATAATCAGATACATACCAAAACAACATGTGTATAAGCGTTTTAAAGTTGCTCAGTGAATCAAAAAAGGCGAGAGTTGCAGAACAGTGTACTGCAGACAAAGCAATAGAATAGCTCACCAAATCTGAGCCATTTCGCTACTCGGAATTTGCTTGTAAAGTGATTCGTAAAAAATCCTAAGTGGTTCTCTCTGCAGAATAGCAAAATCAGAAAGGAAGGTTTACAAACTAATTCAACAACAAATCTAAAAATCACAGAAAGAGAGCAGCAATACTACTTCCTCGGGTTGGTCTCTCTTCTGGCCAGGCAAATCATATACTTTCTTTTCCCTCTTTTTCTTTACTTCTTCTTTCTGTGTTTCCTTTTTCACCTATAACCAAAGAGAGATTCATCAACACAATGCTGAATGCTGAATCAAATTTATCACCAACTAAACGATTTCATACCACATTGCTGAATATATAATCTCATCTTTCAGAATTTCTACTCTAACAGAGAGAGAGAGAGAAAAAAAAACGAACCTTTGAGACTCCAACTGAGAAATTCCTCTTGGAAATGGGCTTCTTTTCATCGTCTTCATCAATCTCATCCTTCTTCACTGCTTTTGCGCGAGACCCAGATAAAGATGCCCGGATGGGTTTGTCATCATCGTCGTCGTTGTCTTCTTTCTTCAATTTCCTCGAAGCAGCATTGTTGGCGTTCGTGTTCTTCTTCCTCACAAGCGAACTCAAATTCTTGTTATCCTCTTCAGACTCCTCTTTCTTCACGGCTTTCGCATCCTCTGATAGCATCTTCTTCAACCAACCAAAAAAATCGAAAGTTTTGCTTAATTTTTGGAAGATTTGAGAAGAACAACCAATGCGTTTGAGTTTCTCCTCTGTCAATTGTGCCCTAATCGAAAAGTAAAAGGCAGCTTGACGCGACGTCGTTTCATTCGTTTCATCTTCTTAATCAAGAACACACATTTTGTTGAACCGGACCGGAATTTGATGGTTTAAAGAAGAATCCAGTAAATTTGAAGCTTTTATGAGTAATATGATATAGGCCTGCGCATAAAAACCGGACCCAAAGACCCAAATTTGGACCTGTTTTGAAAAATAAAATGTGGATTCGAAACCGAAATGCTTAAATAGTTGAATGGTTCCAAAATTTTAAGACTTAGAGAACTAAACCTGATTTCGAACTCGTACCGAGAACTGAACGGGTACCCAAAGACCCAATTGTATAGCATTTTTTTAGATATTTTTTGAGTACTTTATGAGTATTTTTTGGTGTTTTAAGATAGTTTCAAATATTTTTTGAATATGTGGGTATTCAAAAGGTATTTTTTTTTAGAATTTTTAGCTATTTTTGGTATTTTCGGTATTATTAGATATTTGTTTTGTTATTTTTAGAATTTTTTTGAATACTTTTAAGGTGGGTATTTGGATAATTTTTGGTTCTTTAAACTAAGACTCGAATCGATCCGAGCCCGAATGAAACCGACCTGGAACTAAACTGAAATAGTGACGGGTCCTATATGGGTATAAGTATTCTAGACCCGAAAGAACCGAACTCTAATCGATCTGAAAGAACCGAACCCAAATCCGACCCGAGGACCCGAATATTCAGGACTAATATGATACATCTATAGTCTCAAATAGATTCATAGTTTTCAACCACTACGAAGTGTGAATCAAAGTATATGTATAAAGAGATTATGTCTTTCTTGGTGATGACAACTCAGTATTTTAAAGCATTCAAAAGGTGACATATGAGCTATTTATCTTAATTTTAGGTGACATATGAGCTATTTATTTTAATGAAACAACCAATGAAATAAGTTTATCAATAAAAGTCATCTAATTTTATTAAAACAGATGTCTCTTTCTTAAAGCAACTTTAATTTGTAAATAATTACAAAACATACTTTTAAAACTTTTGTTTTCGACCCCTAATATTTAGTTTCACTCAAAAATGTCAAACCTAACAAACCTTCACAAAATTCTTTCTATTCAACCCACGTTCTTCTGAATTTCTTAAACTACGTTACTGGTAGTTAAATCCACTCTTATCTTCTTTTCCATTTACTCAATTAATATGCATAGAAAATCTCACTTCAACACTTGTTCCTATATATTGTGAGAAGAAACGAAAATTTCAATTGGTCTCTTGGTCTTTTTCATTGTATCTGATTTGGGACATATCTATTCGTCTTTATTTTCTATTATTTATATGAAATTCTTCGTATAGGTATGACGAACTGTTGTACCTCTCAGATCTTTGCTCATTTTTATTTCTTTTAAGTAATTTTAAGATGTTACTGTCATTCTTCTTCATGTAATATGTTTGTATTGATACTGATATTCTGCAAATCGTCATGCTGATCTTTATGGAAACACTCACCTAGCTCTATGTTGGTTGCTTATTATCTAGAACTCCTACCAGGGTCCTTGAACATCTTTTTAGTTGATATGGAAAGTAAAAATCTCTACATTGATTTTTAGAAATGTTTTCTTATTACTTGATTGTATTCTTTTGAATAATGTTAATTGTTATTTGGAGTAAATCTGGAATTATTTCGCTTTGCTATTGTGCAGGGAATATATATCTAAAGTTAACATTAGAATCAAAGGGTAATTGTAACCGTTGCATTGGTAGTTTCATCCATGCGGGAAAACTCTGGATCTAGGCTTAGTGCTCAACGACAATAGAGATTAATAAACAATATGGACACAATTATTTGGTTTGTAATCGATTGTTTTCATGCACACCTATTTTCTTTCAATCAAAAAATGTACCACCCAACGGTTAAGATCATCAGCCACAAGAAAAGTACCGATGCTGATTCGTTTTCTCACCCTGACTTTTGACTGTAATAAGTTTATCCTTCAGCCTAACTTTTATAGATAAATCAAGTGGTGAAGAATCTGAGCTACTCTACAAGGTTGAACTGCTTGGGACACTCCAAAGAGTGACGCCAAAATGGATGAAAGATGTAATAAAGTTCAGCTTAAGTATGTGTCCTCTCTTCCTTGAAAGAGTTTCGCGAGTCATTAATCTCCATCATTGATTGATATGTATATATACCTCTATTAAACTTGTATTGTCATCTCTAGTGGTTTTCTTAGTGTGGTGTTTCTCGACAGGTTAAAAAGTTAGGGAAGTTATCATGTATCTGTATAAATATCTTTCATTAACTTATGACATTGGATTGAAGATACTGTGTCCTTTTGAAGAATCCAATAGTATCAAGATCTTAATTTGTCCTTTTACCCTCTACAGCGTCTCCTATTGTTAGTTCTCATGAATCTCTCTAATCTATTGCGCATATTTGCATGATTTTAACACTTTAATAGTGTATACATATTTGCAATATTAGGATTGGTTACCAGAATTATATAATATCAAAGAGTAAGCATATCATCTTTGGAGTTTGAGACATTCGGCAAGAACAGACTGTGTTAGGGTTGGTTGGAGCCTTTTAGCCCAGCATCAGATTCATTACTCTGGTTCAAAAAGACTTTCAAAGTAACTAATTTTTTGCAAGAGAATAACTAAGGATCAGCTACTTAGTTGTTCCCTCTTGGTATTAAATTAGTTTGAACGAATCTGATTGGATAATGACATTAAGGTATTCCAAGTTTCACATACAGAGAATCTCTCATGAATTTCTTTTGTTTAGCTTGTTGTAAGTTTACATTTTTTTGTGCCCAATAATCTCAGTACTATGTTTCTCTCTTTAACTGCATAGTTTATCTAACGTGGGACCAAAGATAAGAGCTGCAGTTCATAATTCCCCAAAAAGAGAGACTCCTGCGATATATTCGCCACTACATTCTCATTTCTACCTCTATGTCTAAACAAAATGTCATTTCTGCCTGTACAAAGTCCCCTAATATCTTGGTTCCATGAAAATAAAATAGGCTAATCCTCTATGTTTTAATAGCATTATGAGCTTTGAGGAATCTGATTCGAAAATAACATTTGTATAGCAAAATCTAGTATCACTAAGACTGCCCAACGAATAGCTTCTGTTTCAAGAGTGGAATTATCCGACTATAGGCTCGAATCTTATCCGCTTCGTTTCTCCACAATAGCCTAGAATACAGCCAACACCACAGTTATTGCTCTTGTTTGAACAAGATCCATCTACATTTCACTTTAACCAGTTTGGTGGTGGTGCTTGCCATTTCCGTTCAGCCTGGCTGGCTGCAACATTTGCTGGTTGAATGATTAAATCCATGAGAGCATCTCCATTCATTTGCATGGATTTGTCTACAAGTCTACTTAAGTTTATTAAACTAAAAAACTATAATTTATATACCTACAAAAGAAACATAACCTAAATGCTTATGTAAATTAATTATGGATCACTGAACTTACAAAATATAACTACATCAATCGGTTCAATTCTTATCAATCAAAATTACATATCACATCTGATAAACAATATTTATAAGTGATTTGAGCTTTTTTATACGAATAAGGAAAAATTCAACATTAAATGATTCTAAGCTTCTTTTTTGTCAAGAAAATGATTCTAAGCTTAAGAATCATTTAATTCTTACTTTTCTTTGATTTAAAATATTATTTTTAATATAATCTATGATTTTTCAACCAATTAAAATCAATATGCAAAATATAAATAGTCAAAACAAATAAATATAAAATTAATTTTGCATTGAAACTTGGAAACATCCTATAATTTGATACAAATATTTTTTCTGAAAACATCAATTATTTTAGGAGAGAGAGAAGAAGTATAAAATAATAAGGGTGGATTACTATAATAGTTTACTATGATTGTTTTATTACTAAAATAGCTTTTAAAGATGAAAATTACAAATCTAACTTTTTAGGTTAAATAATATTGTTTTACCCTTTTCCCTTTAAAAATAATTATAATTATAATTATGAAATTGTCATTAATGTGTAGTTCCACATAATCAGATAGACAACCTACGAGAAATTTGAAACGATGTAGGTTCTGTTATCAAGTATTGTTGGTTTTCATTTTTTTCGTTGTAGGTTACATGTCTCAAGGTATGCATGCTTTCAAGTTAAAAAAACCAAAGATTATTTTTTTGTCACTACTCAACAATAGTAGTTAACTCTAGTTTCATTTGTTATTATACAACAAAAATCCACATCGTGTAAATTTGACAACTATAAATTGCATACTTATCTTATAGGTTTGGCGAGACTTATTGTAATACCATTTGAAGAATCATGTGATCTTTAGATATGAACTCTGAAACAACAAACCAAGACACATCAATTCAAGATGAAGACACATCAATTCAAGATGAAGTCTAATTTGTTTTCAACATGACTTCATAGAACATATGAAGATCAAGAGATTCATCATATGTATATAGAGATAACTGCAATCACTACAAGAAAAATGACAATCCGTAGCGCACGATATCCGTTATTGTTGTAATCTATAGCGCTTTTACGACTGTTGTATATGCTCATGTTATAAAAGGTATGTCGCTATTTATAGCGTTTTTTTAGAATGCAATTATAATGTTCACCTAATATAGCATTTATAGTTTTGCAATAAATTATTTTATAATTGTATTAAATTTTTGTCATAGTAATTTGTTTTGTAGCATTTGTTTGTTGTTATTTTATAATTATGCAGGACATTTTTTACAACATCAAGCGCAAGTGGCCTTTAATCCAGTGGCTGGTGGTAAGTCCACTAAAAGCAGGCGCACATGCAAAACCAGAGATTGAGTCCCACGGCCTACGAGTTTTATGTAGGAATTTGGCTAATGAGCCGGCCATTGTGGCTCAATATTAATATTACCGTTGACAAAAAAAATACAACATCAAGCTAAATTAATTTAAAACCTCATAAATTACACATGAGAAAGCTTATAAAGATTGATAATTTCATTAAAACCACATTACTTCAATCGTATATATTACAACATAAATCCTAACACATAATTCCAAACAACCAAGTTTATTCATCACACTAGTTTCATTTTATCATTAGGCCAAGCAACCATACTACCTTTGGCATCATCAATACATTGAATCTCAGAATTTGGTCTCCACACTTTAGCATCTCCAATCTTTACTAAATCTACCAGAACCTTCGAAGCATTAGGACTAAGAGGAACAAAGTGCACAAGATCAGCTGGATTAGTTGAAAAAACACATCCCTCTACCACAATTTTCTGTGAACCAAAGCAATCAAACAAAATACACTTCATGTTGCCACTTTTGCTACTGTTACCTGTGCTTTTACTTGTACTCTGGTAATTGTAAAACACATATAAGTAAATGAATATTGTAAATGATAACTATGGCCATAATAACATCAAAAATTGTATGGACGTTAAGAACTTGCTGGAGGTGATGTTTTAGGTGACTCCACTGATCTGCTGATGAATTCAATCTTATCTAGTGGCCATGCGATGGTCATATTTTTAGCATCACCCATTACTGCTATTTCACAAGTTGGTCTCCACAAAAAGGCTTTATGATCAATTACCTCCTCAACCTTCATAACTATAACACTAGGACCCAAAGGAATTTGGTTGACCTTTTTAGTTGGATCAACAGAGGAAATTATACCCACAACAATAATTTCACATCCATTCCAATCATAGATATTGCATTTCGTATCCATTTTACCAGAGGCCTAAGGATTAAAGCATATGTATCAGTATTGTGACTATTAAGATTGAAAGTACTACCAGTCATGAATTATAAAAACCTTAATCTCACCATCGAACCAGCTTGTTTAACACCAAAGGAATTGAAGTGACGTGAGTCAATAACTACCCTGTCAGCTGGCCAGGGAATTTTTGTTCCAATAACTTCACCAATTGTACTAACTACTAATGTAGGCCTCCATAGATAAGCATCTGGCTTTGAGGCAGATTTCACAATAATAGCTGCAGCATTCGGGTCGATTAGAATTTGACCAATCGTATAACTTCTTTATGCTGTGTAAAATTCTCCTTCTCCAATAATATCATCGTGTATTGAACACCAATCCAATATCATACATTTAACAGGTCCTGAGCCAAAACATTAATTTGAGTCTGCAATTCTTTAATCCTTTTCATCATGTCCGCTTGTGAGGCTTCAAGCTTCTGAACATGTGAGACTCTAGCATTCATGTACTCTAACTTGTTCAGACTAATCCCCCTGCCAATGCCTCTAACTCTCCCATATTTATCTTTTCCTAAAACTTGGCTGACAACATCTTCTTTTATGTTGTCAGTGGATATGGAGTCCATTTGACTATCGATTGATTGTATCTTCTCCTATATGTGAAAACATAAGTTAAATAAAAACATAAGAGTATGTTCCAATAACATCAATTATAAATTACTTGCTGTTTTCTTACAATTGTATCCATAAATTCTGTCTTCACAGGTCTCCCATCAGAGTGACTGTATCCTGCCAACCAGACCTTTAGTCACCTTCCTCGGGTCAGTGCTCTTATTTTTCTAGTATACACAATACTCACTCATTATATGTTTCTAAACTTCAATACAAATAATTAAATGGAAAAACACATACCATTTCCATAGATAGACGAAACATTCCTTTTCTACTTATTGTGTGAGGAATTTGAGACATCCTTAGAGCCCTGTACTTCTGACTTTTTTCCTGCAATTAGGTATTCTCGTTGTCATAAACCAAAATCATCAACAAGTTCATGTACTATTTTAGAAAAACAATCAACAAGTATTACATAACCTGAAAAGTTGCTGAAGTCCTACTCTTCATCTAATTGTTCTAAGAAGCAAGCGAATGAATGTTGCTTGGTTTTAACCTAAGCCTCTCATTAGGACTTTTGGTTTTTTGAAGATCATTAACAAGTCTAGATTTAGAAGCCCTCCAGATAGCACCCATCTGTTTGAAAACAGATTCTCTTTGGGAACCTTCATCTAAATTAAATCTTGCATACAAGAAAAAAACAGAGTTAAATAGTACTGAATACAAACTAGATGCGTTACATGACTAACATAATAAGTACCTTAATTGGATCCCACATTGTATCCTTAGTTGCACCATCAACTAATCTCCAATCATCTACAAATACCGGCACATGTTCCCTCACAAGAGGGCCGAGAAATGATGAAAGTGTAACTGAACCTGGACCAGAATGTTCTCCAATAACAGAAAAATCTAGATTCACCTTCTCCATAGCTTCTTTTGCCAATTTACGCATCTTAGTAGGCCCTCGTTTCTCTTTACATTGTGTACCTTTTCCTAGAGTTGTTCTTCTTCTCTAATCATTTGAGAAGTACCTCCTCTGCTGGCATGCTGTCCAATATCAGCTTCTAACCCTAAACCC
>OVBA01004716.1:0-22472 GCA_900406435.1 Lepidium aucheri
ACTTACCGCGAGACCTTGGCGTGAGGAGGATGGATATCATTCATCTAACCCTTTTACATACTTCCCAACTATCCTAGAATTAACCTGGCTCTGATACCAAATTGTACCACCCCAAAACGATCAACTCAAGTTCCGATACATTTTAGCAAGGCCTTGGGCGGACCTTACACTTAACTATTTCAAGTTCCATATTTCACTAAGTCAAAATTCGATTTCAATAGATGTGACAAGCCCAATCAGTTCATAATAAAATTCGGTTCCATTCTTATTCAAACTAAATTCATGGTTCAAAAACAAACGATAACTTAACGAAATTAAAAATGGTTCTAACATCAAATTCAACTTTAAATAACATAAATTAAACCTCCAATTTCCATCCCTAAATCCACCTACTCTCCTTTCCGCCTTGGTCTCGCTTCTACTAGCCACTTTCTCGATGATTGACCAAGTCATTACCTACAATCACGCAGATTGAATAAGCAAACAAATTTGCTTAGTGGTTCGATCATTCCGTCATACTAGGCTATAACCAGAACAAGCATTCAATAACAAATCAAATAAACCAAAGAACAATCACGATCTTAGTGTTAACTTATCGATTAGTTTAACTATCCGGGTTACTTCCGGATCAGCTAAAGTAACCTTTCAATTCTGATCTTTATTCTTAACACATCACGAACCCTCAGGTTCTAAGTCTCATATCAAAAATCCTCAGGTTCTCAATCACATAAACGAACCCTCAGGTTCTAATCTCATAAACGAACCCTCAAGTTTTAGTCATATAAACGAACCCTCAAGTTCTCATATCTCAATCACGATTTTGATCACATAATCCTTCCTTTCACATTCAACCATTCAACCTAACCATTCTAGGGTTCCATTCAACCTATTACCAAACACAAATTCTAGGTTAAACCTCATGGTAACGAACTCACCTTTGCCTTAATCTCTCTTTCGAGTTTCTCTTTGCACTATGGGTTTCGATTTTCCTATTCAAGCAAAACCTTCAACACAATTCAGCCTCTTTCCTTGGTTCCACTAAATCGATTCTCCTAGCCTTTCTTCGAGCTCTCTCTTTCTTATCTTTAGGTTTAGTTTGCGGATTCTAACCTAAGAGGGATTAAGGATCTTATTTATATGCTCTAATCAACTTAACCCTAATCCTAATCCCTTTTAGTTGGGCCGAGATTAAGCCCTTTTTAATCAAGCCTTTTTAATCATCCTTTGGCCCATAAAACAATCCTTAGGCCATGTCACATTAACCCTTTTCGTTTGGTGTTTTAGACAACTCATTCGGAGAACTAACCAACTCTTGTCCAAACAAGAAACATTTTCCTTTCTTTGTCACCTCATAACTTATCACGAATCAAGCTTGTCCAAAGCTAAACATATCATGTCCGAACCTAGGAGGTTCATGTTCAAAATCGGACCAACCATGCCCGATCCAAACCAAGTTTTCCAAACCAACCAAAATGTCCAATCTAACAATGCTGTCCGAACCGACCGTGCATGTCCGATCTGACCGTGCGGTCCGATCCGACCAATCATGTCCGATCCGACCATGCTGTCTGATCCGACCAATCTTGTCTAATCCGACCGAGCTGTCCGATCCGACTAATCCTGTCCGATCCGACCGATCTGTCCGATCCGACCAATCCTGTCCGATCCAACCAATCTTGTCCCATCCAACCGATTCGGTCTTAAATCTTAAATCTTGTCCTAAATTCCTTCGTTAACCTATTTTCCATGGTTTTACTTGCTCTTAATCATTTCTTAGGCTTCCAATGCCCTTCCTTGACTTGACTATACCAAATGTCTTTGTTTGATTTGTTTGTTCGTACTGCATTCTCATA
The DNA here is from genome assembly GCA_900406435.1 of Lepidium aucheri. NCBI lineage: Eukaryota > Viridiplantae > Streptophyta > Magnoliopsida > Brassicales > Brassicaceae > Lepidium > Lepidium aucheri. The sequence goes on from OVBA01004716.1 coordinate 1,854, forward strand.
TCGCACTTAGTGCGTTCACGGATTTATCGAATGTGGGTATTACAGATTCATTCCTGTGTTAGGAACTTAGAATAATTTAGGTTAAGCCAAAATTTTGGTTAATGGTTAATCTATCGGGTATACAGACCGAACTGACCCGATCACATACTCGAAATCTTGCTCAAATTATCTTTGATTTATACAAAAATCAACATAAATAACCAAGCCGATTTTTCCAAAAATCAGTTTGGTTCGGCTCGGATAAATCAGTTTGGTTTAGTCCCATGGCTAAGAGAGACTAGTCCTCTAGCTCTTGAAGATATTCATATTTCTTCAACAAAACCAAGATCCTCTTTCTCCGCAATAATGAAATGATTCATGATACAATTAGTGAAATATTGGAATTTGACAGAATATAGTACTCTCTTCTTACCATCTTTCAAGGGGTGACAATCATGGGCTCTCTCTCTCTCTCTCTCTTTTTAGAGGTATTCAATGGAACAAACTACAATATTTGGAATCTTTGCTATTACTATTTTCCTAAATGCTAAGAACAAATTAGTGTTTGTCGATGGATCTTTACCAAGACCATTTCCTTCTCATCCTCTTTATAGAATACGGTCTAGGTATAATAGATTTTGAATTCAATTACAAAAGAAATCTATTGCAGTATTTTGCTATTCAATGATGCATTAGAAATATGGGAAGATCTGATGACTAGGTATCATATCACCAATCTACATTCATACCAAATTACTCAGCCTATATGAACTCTTCAATAAGGGAATCTTCACCTCTCTGCAAATTACACTAAGCTCAAGACCTTATGGGATGATCTAGAAGGACCAGATTATGTAAGAACATGTGTTTATTGTCAGTGTTGCAAAACTATATCCACAAGAACAAAGAGTATCAGGATGATCAAATTTTTAGCTGGTTTGGATGAGTCATATTCGAATGCTCGAGAACTGATAATCATTCGAAAAACAATTTCAACACTTGCATAAGCTTATAATCTTTTGGATCAAGATTACAGTCAAATGAATATTTTTCTTTTAATCACAACTTCTACTCCAGATTTAGGTTTTTAAATCAATACAAACTTTTCTGCTCCAAAGTCTGAGAGACCCACTTGTTCCCACTATGGTTATACCGGGCACATAATAGACAAATGCTATAAGATAAATGGATACTCTATAGGATTCAAACACAAGGTAAAAAATACTAAAATCAAACCAGTTGTAGCCCAACTCACTCTAACATACAACACAAGTACATATATTACAGTCATATGTATGCTCAAAACACTATAAAGGATCAGATTGAAGGTGTAATTGCATATTTCAGCTCAAAGTTATCTCTTCCTTCTACTCAATGCCTTACCAGGTATGGCTTTCTCCACTAGTACTTTGCATTTTGTTGGAGTCTTGCAGTCTACAAGGAATGTTTTACCTTCACATACTTGGATAGTAGATAGTGGTGCAATTCGCCATGTCTCTCACAATAAAGACCTTTTTGAAACTTTTTCAACTACTTCTTTGGATAAGAAAGTAACTTTGCCTACATGAATTACTATGAAAATTGTTGGTATTAGTCAAGTCAGAATGAATGAGAATATGGTTTTGAATAATGTCATGTATATTCCAGATTTTAGGTTGAGTGTCTTTAGTGTCAGTCAACTCACAAAGGATGTCAAGTGTAGGTTGATTTTTTTGATGAAATGACTTGTATAATACATGATCCTATAAAGAAAGTGATGATTGGTCAAGCTGAGCAAGTGTAAAATCTCTATGTTTTGGGTCAAGCTTCAATTGTTAATAGAAGAGTCAGTCCTGTGCCAATGTATGTAAATGCGTTAAGAGATAAAAGTATTTGGTATAATAGATTGGGTCATCCGTCAGTCACATGATTCGATGTAATGTCAAACATTCTTAAATTAACAAAAGTAAATAAATCATCATTTCATTGCTCTATATGCCGTCTTACCAAACAAAAGAAACCTTCTTTTCATTTCAAACATTATGTGTAAAGACCCTTTTGATCTCTTGCACATTAACACATGGGGCCTCTTCTCAGTAGAAACAGTGGATAGATACAAATACTTTCAGACAATTTTGGATGATCACACTCGAGTTACATGGGTATATTTAGTGAAGCCAAAGTCAGATGTTCTTCAAATCTTCCTAGACTACTTACAGATGATCAAAACAAAATAGAAAGCTAAAGCTAAGGTATAAGACTCAACAATAACATCATACCTTGTTTTTCCGCCAATAAGATGTAATCATCAAGGTATTTTGGTTTTGTGATTTGTCTTCGAGACCTTCTTAATCTCAATATTGACCCTCCTATATCCTCATCAATTTCATCTTCTTCTTGACTGGAATTGTTGAATTCATTGTCCTTTTCACCGTTTCTTGTGCCTGAAGACTCATTGTTTTGATTACCTGGAGAAGAAGTAATTGTTGCTTGCTTTGTTCTTTCTCCATTGTTTAGGTTTTCTTGAGTCCGAAAATTCCCTGTCGCGATTTCAAAGTCTTTATGAGATGTTTCCTCTCTATTTACACTCCAATTTCATCTCTTAGTTTCATCAACAATTCACTATGACCTTTCGAGTTGGTGGGTCGAATAATCTATATGCTTTTGAGCTTGGTTCGGTGCCAAGATAAAATAGCATTCATGACCTATCTTCTAACTTCTTTGACTGTGGTGTTTCTATTTTAGCAAAACTGACACAACCAAATATAAAAAGATGCCATGATTTGGTTTCTTGTGTTGAAATTCTTCATATGGTGTCTTATCTTTGATTTCTCTTGTTGCAATTTGATTTATATGATAGGTTAAATGCCTTATTGCTTTTCCTGATAAGTAGTTTGGCAATCTCATATTCTTCATAATACTTCTAGCCATCTCCATCCGAGTTCTATTTCTCCTCTCAACAATTCTGTTTGGTTGAGGAGTGTATGGTGCAGTAGATGTCTTTTTATACTGGTGTTTTCACAAAACAAATTGAATCTGTGGGATACAAATTCACCTTCTCTATGACTTCTAAAAACTTGTATTCTTTCATTAGATTCTCATTCCACCATCTCCTTGCATTTTTCAAAAGCCTCACCTTTTTCTTTCAACAAAATCATCCACATTTATCTTCATAGATCATCGATAAGCACAAAAATGTATCTATTTTTGTCTGAAGTACTCGGTGAAATAGGACCACAAAGATCTTTGTGTATAACCTCAAGATTCTTACTAGCTCGATAGAGAGTGGGAAATCTTATCTTGTTTGTTTTCCAAGTAAACATGATCCACAGATCTTTCTCTGTTTCTACTTGTGGAATTCCTTTGACAAGTCTCTTTTGTATCATCTTCTTTAATGTGTCAAGATTTACATGACCTAACCTTGAGTGCCATCTTGTTGATTCACTTATTTTGGCGAGATTTAAGTTTGAAGAATCTTTGATCTCCATGTGAACCTTGAAGAGCCTATCTCGTGATCTCTTAGATTTAACAAGCAATTTTCCATCTGGATCATGCATAGCTAGATAATCTCTTCTCATCCTAATATCACACCCTAATTCAGTAGCTTGTTCAATACTAATTATATTGCTTTCCAAATCCAGAATATAGTACATGTCCTCCATCCTTTTCCTATTTCTTTCTTAATCAATAAAGGAAATTGATCCTTTGACTTTCATGTCGATCCTAGAATCATCTCCAAATCTAACATTTCCGATAATAGATTCATCTATATTAGTTAAATATCTCATATTTTCTGTCATATGGTTACTTGCACCATAATCAAGATACCAAGCATTCGTTTCTCCATTATTAGTCTCAAACTTCCTTGGTATGCAATTTTCTTCGTTTAATAAAATAACCTCGTGCATCAAGAGATCCTCCGCTTCTTGTGTATCTTGATTGCTATTTTTTTCTTGTGCTTCTTATAATTTCAACAACCTATCCGAACACTTAGAGGCAAAGTATCCATAATTATCATATCAATAACATATCACTTTTGACATGTAAAATTATCTACGGCCTCGTCCTCTTCCTCTAGATCCCGATCTACCTCCTCTAGTCCCTTCTTTATTATATTGGTTCCTTTTTTGATTTTTATATTGGTTCCTTTTTTTATTTTGATGTTCCAAATACATTAACTTATTTTTATCTTCTAGAACTTCTTCGTTTTCTTCTTCTAAGATACGTTCTTTATAGGCTTTTATGCGATGGTGATATCTTCAAAGCTTGTGTAGTTAAGATCGAAGATTTGTTCAAGAGATGCAACTATGTGGATGTATTATTTCCGAGGAAGATACTTATAGAACTTCTTGACCATCTTAGATTCTTCTATATTTACGCCTAGAGAAGAGGATTTTGATGAAATCTCTGATAACATTGTGCTTAATCTCTTCTTGTGATTAAGATTCTCTCTTAATCGATATTTTTTAGGCTCTGATACCAATTGAAGTCCTTAGAAAGATTTTATGTTTGTAAATTCAAAGATTGTGAAAAATAAATCTCTTTATTAGTTTTAGAAAAATAACTCAAAAACTAAAGTTCTCAAACAATAAATTCACAAATTGTACCCAAACATTAGCATCTCTATAAATAGACTAGATTAATTTCTTATTCTAAAACAAATACAATTATGTTAGGATAAATTTCTAAAATATTTCAACTTATGCTTATTGGATAATTCCCTAAACATCTCAAGTAATTTAATCTTAGTAACTTACAGCTTAAGTTACTATCTTCAAACTTAATTCAACAACAATATTCTTATTTTTATTGTCAAATACATAAATAAACAGGTACAAAAATTATAAATTAAAATTTTAAATATTTTCATATTTTTTTTCAAAAAAAAAAATGTTAGTATTAGTTATTTTTGTAGCAAATCGACAAAAAGACCATTCGTGCCATTTTTAATATTTGATTAAGGTCATACGCGGGCACTGTTATATGTCTTAGATAACTAATTTTTTTTTTTTTTTGGTCAATTTTCCTAATGGTTTTTAATTTCCCTTCTTATATTGTAGGTAGTGGGTTCAATACCTAGTACTTTGAGGATTTGTAAAGTGACAACACCACTGGGCCACTTATCCTTGTCTCTCAGATAACTAATTAAAAAATAAGATTGTACATTTTTCTAATATATAAGTTGAATTGGTGGAATAATAAAACTTACAAAGAAGAGTATCTTTATTTCATAATACAAGATACGAGATGCATTTCTGACTTCGTCTGTATTACAATTCATTTGTTTATGTTCTTGCATGTAATAAATTCCTAGGCTACCACTATTATTTTTTGATTATTAGGTTCACTAAATAAGTTTATTAAATCTATATAAGTTTTACATAAAACTTTGATAAGTTTATTTATTTAATTTGCTAAAAAAATTATTGTTAATTTAAAGGTCGAAGATCTAAATCCTTTCAAAAGTATTATATAATAACAAAATTACACGAACTATAACTTTTTAAAATTTCCATTCCACAAAAATTAGAAACTAATTTCTCCTTTTAGGAAAGTGAATTTTCAATTTCTCCTTATCCGGAAATCGAATTTCAATTTCTCCACCAAATCGAATTGTAGTTGGTCTATTGTAAAACATTTAACCAAAACCGAAACTAATCTTACCATAATTATGAATTAAACCCGATAAGAGAAAGATCCGAACAAATATCTAAATTACTCTTAACTCACGATTTGAACCAATCATCAACTCGATTCACAAGAACAACTGGATTACAGGTAGACAGATTTGAATCAAACCAAGCGTCAACTCTATTCCCAAGAACAAAATCCAAATTCAACAACAGCAATTCACAAAAAATAGATCCTATACATGCCAAAATCAACACAAAAGTTATTAGATTAATAGGATTAGTTATAAAACCGAAATTAGATTGGTTTAAGTTGGTTTACTTAATCAGCTTAATGACTAAGTATATAAGCTTCCTTCTCTCTTGTAAAACAGAACAACTTTTCTTAAGCTTTTGATTCAATGAAGAATACAATTCTGTCATCTCTCTCACTGTGATTTTCTCATGAATCATAAAGATCTAACATGGTAACAGAGCAGTGAAGCTTAACCTTCACCAAATAGATGTTCAATCTTCTCTTTCTCACTTTCGTTTCTGTATTCACTTAGCTCTTTTCTTTCTTACCTTTGATCAATTCAAGATCGTTTTCTTCAAAATCTTTGGCTATTCCACCAAAGCTCTCTCTTATTAACAATGGTGACTCTGCGAAGAACCTCTAAGCGTTTGGGAAAAGCTGCTAGCTCAGCGACGAAGAAAGCTATTCGTTCCGTCTCGCGCACAAAATCAGAGTCCTCCGATCAAAATCGAAACCAGACAGAAATGAATCCTACTCCTCTTGGTCTTTCATCTTCGCCTTTTGGTTTCACGAATACAGGAAATACGGGATTGCATCAAGATTCTTTCACCTTTGATGGGATTCAGAATTCACCGTATTATCTTGCAAATGGCGATAACCCAGGCGTATCAATCATCACAGAGATACTCGATGGGAACAATTACAACACATGGAGCATCGCAATGACCATTTCCCTTGACGCAAAGAACAAGATTGTGTTCGTTGATGGCTCTCTTCCGAGACCGTATGAAACGCATCAACACTATCGAATTTGGTCACGCTGCAACTCCATGGTAAAATCTTGGATTCTTAGTTCAGTCAACAAACAAATCTACGGTAGTATTCTGAGATTCAATGATGCTAGTGAGATTTGGAAGGATCTGCTTCTTCGATTTCATGTCACAAATTTACCTAGATCTTATCAAATAAGCCAACAGATATGGTCTTTGCATCAAGGCTCAATGGACTTATCTACATATTACACAAAGCTCAAAACCTGGTGGGACGATTTGGAAGGCTCTGAATGTGTTAAAGTATGTCGTAGCTGTGTCTGTTGTAAAGCTATTGCAGTCAAAGAAGATCAGACCAGAATCATCAAGTTTTTAGCAGGTTTGAATGAGTCTTACTCACACGCCAAAAGCCAAATCATCATGAAGAAGCTTGTTCCCAGTCTTGCCGAAGTCTACAATCTCTTAGACCAAGACTACAGTCAAAGAAACATCAATCCACAACCCATTTCATCAGCTTATCATATCAAAGAACAGACTGACCTTTCTACTTCCGTTAATGCTGCTTACAAAGGGAATAAGACTCAAAGACCCATCTGTTCACATTGCGGATATAATGGCCATACAGTTGATAAGTGCTACAAACTCCATGGCTATCCACCAGGGTTCAAACACAAAGGGAAAGACACTTCTGGTAAAGCAAACATTGCTCATGTAACTCTTGCAGATGCCACTACTGATGACAACACCAAAACCGATCAATTGCATACACTATCAAAGGAGCAAATAGAAAACCTTCTGTCCTTCTGCAATTCCAAACTCGCATCCACACAAGTTGCTGAAGCTACCACTCACACTTCAGGAGGCACAATCACAGCTACTTCAGGTATGCGATTTTCTTCTCAAACTCTCTGTTTTGTTGGTGCTTTGCGATCTACAGGTGCCACTTTAGGGACTCAATCCTGGATCGTTGACAGTGGAGCAACACACAATGTGGCACATATGAAGAGTCTATTCTCGAAGTTGATTGATATTGAACATAAATCAGTGACTTTACCTACTGGTGATGATGTTAAGATAGCAGGAATAGGAGAGGTTCGGTTGAGTGATTCCTTGATGCTGCAAAACGTGTTATACATTCCTGGATTTAGGATTAATCTTCTTAGTGTTAGCTGCATGACTGAAGATCTGAACTGTCGAATAATTTTTGAAAAGGATTCTTGTGAAATTCAGGAGCTTACCAGGGGACTGAGGATTGGTAAAGGCAAGCAGTTCAATCATCTCTATGTGCTGGATAAGGAACAACTCTCCAAGTCTTTTACTTCAGTGTCTAGTCATCACATTAATATTGTATCTGATGCCTCTTTATGGCACCATAGATTAGGTCATCCATCCAAAGGGAAAATCGAGTCTCTCAGTCCTGTATTAGGTATTACTCAGAAGAATAAAACAGAATTTCACTGCAGTATTTGCCCTCTTGCGAAACAAAAGAATCTTCCTTTCAATTCTGCAAATAATATGTGCAAAGTTGCCTTTGATCTCCTCCACATAGATATTTGGGGACCCTTTCAAGTACAAACAATCGATGGATTCAAATACTTCCTAACAATAGTTGATGATTTTTCAAGACTAACTTGGGTATATTTGCTTCGATTAAAGAGTGATGTGCTTAGTGTTTTCCCAGACTTTCTGAAGTTAGTTGAAACACAATTTCAAGCAAGAGTGAAAGGGGTCAGATCAGATAATGCTCCTGAGTTGCGATTCACTAATCAATTCAAGGAAAAAGGGATTCAAGCTTATCATTCATGTGCTGAAACACCACAACAGAATTCAGTTGTCGAAAGAAAGCATCAGCACATTTTGAATGTTGCAAGGTCTTTATTTTTTCAAAGTAATGTTCCAATAGAACACTGGGGAGATTGCATTCTTACCGCTGTGTTCATCATTAACCGATTACCAAGTCCTCTTCTACAAAACAAGAGTCCCTTTGAACTTTTACATTGCAGACTTCCAAAATATGAGGACATGCGAGTGTTCGGTTCACTATGTTATAGCTCAACCTCACCAAAACAACAACATAAGTTCATGCCTAGATCAAGGCCATGTATCTTTCTTGGATATCCAACAGGTTACAAAGGCTATAAATTGCTAGATTTAGAAACTAACGTGATTTTTATATCCAGAAATGTTGTCTTTCATGAAAGATTATTTCCTTTCAAACACAAAAATACACAGATGTTGGACTTGTTTTCAGACTCAGTTTCAGGTCTAAATACAAGCACACAACAAGTTGTATCAGCAGACACAGCATTAGATAAAAATCATCATCACACAGCCGATGCAACTTCACCAGAACACACAATAATCACTGATGCTGCAACATCACAACAAGCTGCATCGACTTCAGATAATACAATGTCCACAGAATCAACAACAAGTACGGACATTGCTGTAAGGGAAACTAAGAGAAAGGGCAAAACACCAGCATATCTTCATGATTACCTATGCAACAATACAACAACAGATATCCCTTATCCTTTATCTGCCTACATATCTTTTGATCATCTCTCTTTCGAATATATTAACTATGTTTGCTCTGTTAATATGTTTTCAGAACCAACTACTTTCTCACAGGCTAAGAAGTTTACAGATTGGGTTAATGCAATGAATGACGAGCTACAAGCTCTCCAAAGTTCACAAACCTGGAACATTTGCTCTTTACCAACAAACAAACGAGCCATAGGCTGCAAGTGGATATACAAAACAAAGCTTAACGCAGATGGAAGTTTGGAAAGATACAAAGCGAGACTCGTGGCAAAAGGTTACACTCAACAATCAGGAATAGACTTTGTCGATACTTTTTCACCGGTTGCAAAGATGACAACCATCAAAACGTTGCTTGCTGTTGCGGCTGCAAAAGGATGGAGTTTGACTCAATTAGACATTTCCAATGCTTTCTTAAACGGAGACCTTGATGAAGAGATATACATGAACCTTCCTCCTGGTTATACTCCTCGTGAAGGAGAAGTTTTGCCTCCTAATCCAGTGTGCAAACTAAACAAGTCTCTCTACGGCCTCAAACAAGCTTCACGGCAATGGTTCATTAAATTCAGTGACGCACTTCAAGCACTTGGATTTCAAAAATCTCACACCGACAACACTCTCTTCATTCGCCATCTACAAGGCCAATACATGGCTGTTTTAGTATATGTCGATGACATAGTTATCGCCTCTGATTGCGATGCAGCAGTACAGAACCTGATTCACTCTCTGCATCAATCCTTCAAGCTCAGAAATCTGGGCACTTTGCGGTATTTCTTAGGCATAGAAATAGCTCGTAACAGTACTGGAATTTCTCTTTGCCAAAGAAAATACACTTTGGAACTCTTAGAGGAATCAGGATTACTTGCCTCAAAGCCATCTTCCATACCGATGGAACCAAGTATTAAACTGTGTCAAAACAGTGCAAAACCAGTTCTGGATGACAACGATCAAGCAATGTACAAACGTTTAGTAGGGAGATTAATGTACCTTACAATCACACGACCCGACATAACCTATGCAGTGAATCGGTTATGTCAGTTTTCTTCACAACCGAAACAGTCCCATCTCCACGCAGCTCACAAAGTTCTTCGATATCTAAAAGGAAGCATAGGGAACGGTTTGTTCTACTCTTCCAAGTCTGATCTTACTCTAAAAGCATTCACTGATGCAGATTGGGCTTCCTGCAAGGACACTAGACGTTCCACTTCCGGGTACTGTATGTTCTTAGGTGATTCATTGATTTCATGGAAATCAAAGAAGCAAGAAACAGTTTCCTTGTCTTCAGCAGAATCCGAATACAGAGCAATGCGGTTTGCTGTTAGAGAGGTTGAATGGCTTGTAAATTTACTCAATGAGCTGCAAGTACCGCAACACAAGGCTATAGCCTTCTTTTGTGACTCCATGGCAGCTATACACATCTCAAACAATGCTGTTTTCCATGAACGAACAAAGGCAATTGAACTTGATTGCCATAAAGTGAGAGAAAAGGTGCTAGATGGTTTAATAAAACCTCTTCACATTCGATCTGAGTCTAACATAGCGAACAGCCTCACTAAACCTCTATATCCGACTCATTTCCACAGTTTAGTTAGCAAGATGGCTATGTTTTCTATATACATGTCATCTTGAGGGGGGATATTAGATTAATAGGATTAGTTATAAAACCGAAATTAGATTGGTTTAAGTTGGTTTACTTAATCAGCTTAATGACTAAGTATATAAGCTTCCTTCTCTCTTGTAAAACAGAACAACTTTTCTTAAGCTTTTGATTCAATGAAGAATACAATTCTGTCATCTCTCTCACTGTGATTTTCTCATGAATCATAAAGATCTAACAAAAGTCTAACCCTAACAAGATGATTTAACAATTGCTCGAGATTAACCGATTTCATAATCACAATTATGAGATTTCTAAAATTAGGGTTTAACATTTGTTAATTTGGGGAAACAAAAACAGGTTGGTTTTTATTTGTTCTAGTGTTACCAAAACGGACTGGATTTAAATTTGTCTTCTGGTTACCATAATTATTTTGGATTCGCAATGGTTCAATCGAACAAACCAACATTAGGAAAAATTAAAATTTCACTTATGTTGAGGGGTAAATTAGTTTCCAATTTCTGTGGAGGGAGAAATTATAAGAGACGCATAGTTCGTGTAACTTTTGTGTTATATGATATTTTTGAGGGGATCTAGATCGTCGATCTTAGTTTAATTATAAGTGGCTTAGTAAAAGATAATAGCAACTAGCAACTGAGTTAAAGGAGTGAAGAATGACATGTAGCATAGATGTATGGATATAAGATTTAATATGTTAATAGTTGGGTGGATATTGTTTTTCACATATATAAATCGTGATCGCAATTTACAAGTTTTAAAATCCTTTGATTGGGCAAGTTGTATGTCATATCGTTACGGTAATATGTTATATCTTAGATATAGTTTGCACAGATTTTCAGCATTCGATTATGTTTCAAAAAGATCAGTGTCGATGTTTTACTCAGTTTTGTTCTTGTTAAAGTTTCTAACTTTGTGTTTAGTTTTGGATGCAGATCAAAGTAAAGACACAGAAAGACAATGATTTACGAGTCTCCACGTCCAAGATGGAGCCTGGTACGTCTCGGCAAGCTTAAGCAAGTTCACCTTACAACCACATTACAAACTCTTAGTCTCTCCTCACTCACTAAGTGTTTCTCAAGAAAGAGAAGTATACAGATTGCATCCTAAGTATTTCTCTCTCACTCTCTTACACTCTCTTAGAAGAACCGTTGATTATCCTCACTTGTTTCCTTTGTCTCTTTTGTCTGTTTCCTCAGCAAAACTTGTCTCCTTATAACACACAAAACTTGTGCGTTATTTCCCTAGACAAAAATGCAGGTCAACACCGTACAAGGAAGATGAACCTAGGCTTGTTCCTGAAGTTAAATCTTAATGGGCCTTGACAAATTCAACTTGGCCCATAATCACTTCAAACCAAGAACATGTTGTTATGACTTAATTGTTACCAACAGACTCTACCTTGAAAAGGAATAGTCTAACGTATAGTCTCACCTAACATAATTTTGGTAGTCAATCTAATTATTGAAAGAGAAACTATATAGTGATACCGATAATGAAAAAATTCAAAAAAAGAATGGATGTCTAACGTATGTTTCCGACATACATATATATATATATATCCGAACAACGAGTTTGAACAAATTATTGTCTTAACTCAACATTCAAGAAAGAAATAGTGTATACATATATAGCTGTGTTCTGAATATAAATATGCAGAACATAACTTGAAATTTAGCTGCAAAATGGTACTATAAGATATATTTATATATATATAGATGAATATAAAAAATGTTCTAAGGATCTTGATCTAGTTGTAAGGTTAAATTAATTAACCAGTTCTTCGCATCATGCTTAATTCATCATCATCACTCGTCTACTCCTCTAGGTTGCAGTCCAAACCCAGTCGCATCCGATCTTTCATGATTCTCAACCTCTTGCATGACTTTATGAACATCCTACAAATTACATATATCAAAACTCATATCAGTTTAGTTTGTGATATATATTTATTATTTTTAAGTCAGAAGCTATGAACATACCCCCAAGGTACATCTCCTGCGAGCATCCAATCTCCATCTTTGTCTTCATATATTGTAACGTATTCGCAGTTATCACCATCTTTCAAAGCCACTCCTGCACATTTTATATCTAATATTAATTTTGTTGACTATAGAAAAGTCTTATTTAACAATATAATTAAGTGCTAAAGCATTAATATACATATCTCTGGTTTCCTCTATTAGAAAGTCGAATATAAACCTCTAGTTATTCTGTAACAGTAGACCTCCAAACTCTAATTTCCCTGATAAAGATCTCAACACTCTTCTAAGTCTCTATAACATTGCATCGCTAACACAAAAGTAGGTACGGAAATTTGTAGATTAGTACTTTGTTTTAGTATTGTACCTTATTATATTTTGGATCTAAAACATTTACATTCACAAGGGCTCTGGTTCTTAATTAGTTTTTACATTAATTAAGTATGAGTCACTCAAGTTCTTAATTAATCGTATCTCTTGAATGTAGAATTTCACATGGTCATCTAGCTAATTACCACTCTTAATTACTTTTAGGGAAAAAGAAAATAGTTACTAACCGATGCCACATAGACCAAAGAGCTTATCAATAGCAAAGGGTAGATCATCGTAATTCTGGCTCGAACCAAGATCCATCTTCCTCAAGTAAGGCACACCATCCATACTCACTTTCACATACCCTAATCCAACTTTTGTCATCAAAACTTCCTTGCTACTATTTTTCCTCCGATAAGAGCAAACTGGCGGCCACCCAACCACCTGGCTTTTTGCCGCCGGCCAATCATTATTATTAACCTTATCAGCTTCTCCAGCTGATGAAACGACGCCGCTTTCACATTGATTAGTATTACTACCTGAAGAAGTCATGATCATCTCCGTGAAACCTCTTTTCTTCATCATCATCTTCTCTGTCACATCTCTCCCTGGAAGACCTAATCGGAGCTCTGTTATCTCAAGCTCTAGTCCTTCCTTCTCCATTTCTTAACTTGTTATTCTTTTTCTTTAATTATGAAAAATGCGAACTACTTTCTTCTCATACACTTCTCTTATTGTAGTAATGGCACCGCGTCGTAACCTTTTTATATGTTGCTTAGTTGGTCCAAAGGATTAAACCAATGAATTATCGACACCTGGAGTCGTTTGGTATCTAAACGTCTTTCTTCTTCTTTTATTCAGTTTGTGTGGGGAGACAAAGTTGGGGCAAAGACAAGTCAACTGAGGATGCGGTGGTCTGTTAGACATAAATTTGGTGCTGTTTTTTTTTTCTATTTTTATTTTTTTTTTCTTCAAAAATTATTAAGACCGGCATTGCAAGGTGGTTAAGGGAACAGATCCCACGGTTGTCGATTTCTTTTGTCATTTTTTTCTAACCTTTGGACTATTTTATTCCGTATCTCCTTCTCTAAACAGCCCATGTGTCTTTTCTTTTGTAAAGATTATTGTTCTAACTAGTAAATGGCAACTATATTCACGTTTCGACTACTAAAAATATTTTTAGCGGTATGAAACAAAGTACGGCACAATAAGTAGGATGTTGGATAAATATGGTTCAAGTGTAGTCTATTTAAAATATGTGGGACAAAATATATTTTGATTAGTAATAATATATTAATACTATGATTTGTGAAAATATAGTAGTAGTACAGTTTTTTAGATAATATTATAAGAAATGAAATTTATTAATTAGTAAGAAATTTTAAATTGAATAGTTAAAATTAGATTTTATTTGAAATATAGAAACAATTGTTTTTTTTAAAACATATACAACTAATTAAAATAAAAAATAGTTTATAAAATTTAATGATTGCACATGACAAGTGTTCCAATGGTATTGATCATTTTACAAATCTTTAGGCATTGCAGTTTGATTCCTCTCCAATACAAAAATAAATAGAATTTTTTTTTAGAATATATGTTTTGGCTATAGATCGAGTCTTGTCGATCTAATTATAAGAATAAAGTTGACAAAAAAAGCTAAGGACTCTATCATTTACTCAAATATGATTGAATAACTTCATTAGCTAAAATTAGTTTTTCATTTGAAAATCCACGTAAGTGTAATATATTATTCTCATTTTGTTAATTATACAAAAAGGAAAATAGAGGAAACAAAGACTATTGCAGATGAAGTAATGGACCGATGGATAAAAGTGATATTTACACAATGATTTGTGGTCTAAGATAATTTCTAATGGTTATTCTCAAATTTCCTTCAAAATGAGTTAAAATGAGATAAACTTAGAATGAAGTGGACTTTTGCTCCAATGGTTACTTTCATTTCTTCTCTCAGAAAAGAATATTCCAAATATATTCTATTTTTCATAATATTTTCACTTTTCAAAAACACCCTCAAACTTTTGAAATTAACAAATATTATCCATTTGTTTTATTTTTTTGGAACTATAATATAAAATTATAATTTCATTTAAATATTTTTGAACATAGAAAATGATAAATATTATTAGTTTTATTTATTTATGCATAAAATATAAACATATAAAAATTAAGGGCCAAAATGGACATAAAATGTTCAAATAAAAATAAAAGTGGTGAATAGTGTTCTCTCAAATTTGAAAAGATACCGTTCAAAAACTTATCTTTTCCCTCAAAATGATATATCATTGAAGATGATTTTCCCTCATTTTGATGTTTTTTCTTAAAACGAAAGATCATTGGAAATGTGAGACATTTATTAATTAGTTACTATGGTCTTCCTACTTTTATATGTCCCGTTTTCCCAAATAAAATATATTTCTTTTTTTATTAAATGGTGAAAAGAGAGGAAATTATATTATTGCTCAAATATGCGAACTTTTTATTGGGTTGAATCTCAAATATGCGACCTTTTTATTGGGTTGAATCTCAAATATGCGAACTTTGTTGTTACCATTCAATCACTTAGGGAGTGTATTAAAAGTACAATTTTAATAGATTTAATAAAATTTTGATTTGGATGATTTTGAAAGATTTAAATGAGCTTGGAATTGATTTGGAGAGATTTCCGTAGATTTTTTATTTTTTGAAACAACATCATATATTGATTTTAGGAGATTTTCTATAAATTATTTTGAAATTCTATGTGATTCATAATCTCCCACAAATATTTTCCTACACATATCGATCCAATCAAAACATCCTTCAAACAAACAACGAATTTGTAAATCCTCATTACACTTCATAAAGCTACATACATGAACAATAAATTTGCAAATCATGATTTCTATTAAATCTTATGAAGTATTCATCATCAACAATTGATCATCAACTTAACTCTCATCAGTACAACTGTGGTGTCCCAAAGCAAAACATAAAAAGGAGAATGAGGAAGAAAGACGACAGAGAAGATTTTTCTTTGTAAAGAAAGAGAGTGAAATTTTTATTAAGGAATATGAAGTCGTCATGGGATCTTTTCAACCTCCGACGAATATGGAGTCCTTGAGTGGTGGTTTTGATAACAGATGTGTCTTCGTTTACAGTGGTGATTATTTTCTTTAAAGTGTTGGCCAATGTTTTGAAGTTTTCGTCTGGTTTAAGTTATTTATTGGAAGCTCTCAGCTTGGTTGCTTTGAGTTGCTGCTACTTTGTGGTTTTCAAAAGATTATTCACAGTTGATGATTTGTGTTCTCAGACTTTGATTAGGCTTAATCTAGGGCGGACAAGGAAGAGGGAGAGGAGTCTAGGATTTTGAATTTGAGATAGATGAAAGCTTTGAGAAGAATTACATCCTCATCTTCTAATCCTTCATCGCCATTATTATCTTTTATCTCTGAATCTAAAAGATATTTTAGAGGAAGAAAAAGAGGAAAGCAAGAGTTTTGATTATTGTGTGATTGTGAAAGAAGAAGAAGGGAAATCGTAGAAAGTTTGTGATTGTTATTTTTTTTCTTGAAATCTCATTCTAATGGGTGAGATTTTGTGATTTATTTTTTCAACTGGAAAAGTATTCAAAATCTCCCAGAATCAAGTTAGAAATTGTTTCTGAAAAAATAGTTAGGTTTAGAATAATTGGGGATTTGATATGATTTTGACAAGCTATTAATTGAATCAGGATATTATGTATTAGTTTAAGTGATTTTGCTGAAAATCCAAGTTCAATAACACATGATTTGAGGAGTGTTTTAAAAGTCATCAATCGAATAACAGAAGATTTTTTTTTAAAAAACCCAGAATCACCTGAAATTTCGGTTTCAATACACCCTCTTAGTCTACTAATTAAGTTCATGTTATTTACTTATTCTTCATTTTTGGTTTTCAATTGTTTACTTATTCTGTTTGTTCGCATTTCTAATAAGAGCATGGGAATATTTAATCAGTCGTCCATATTGGCATATGTTCGTTATCTTTCTTAACAACATATCTTTTCTAATGTTTAATTAACGATATTTGTCTAAATAATAAAATACATCATTAATACAGAGTAGATGATCTTTGGTAATAAATTTAAGAGATACAAAAGCTTAATTATGAATGTATAGTGAATGGCAAGCTTCAAGATCCTCTACTCTGTATATAATAATAGCTTAACTTAATTCGTGTTTGAAGCTTGTACTCAGTGAGGTTTTTGAAGCATTTAAATGTTTTCAAAACATCACATTTTTTGCGTAGAGGTAGAGCCAAATGTAGTGAGAATAGTTGTCTACAAAGATGACATAATACTCATAGCCATCAGTTGATATGATTGGTGATTGTGAGACACGGAGTAGACAATTTCAAGAGGTTTTGTGGATTTTAGTGAAGGGGTTGAGAAGGGTAATTTGTGGGTTTTGCTTGTTGAACAAGCATTGCATAATAGAGAAGATTGTTTATTCAAAATAGGAAGTGAATACTCGGAAATAACTGAGTTTAAAATTGAAAGACAAAGGTGCCCAAGACGAGAGTGCCAAATAAGAAATGGACTTTTGATGGAGGAATAGGTGAAGGCTGTAGTATCATCTGTCACTGGCCATTCGTACCCACCAAGCTTAGCTTTTCCTTTGACCATTGGCGCTCCGAGCTGAGATCCTTCACCTGAAAAGTAATAGAGAAAATTCCACATTGATGATATTGTCAGTGCACAGTATCTTGACTAATATCAAGTTGCGAGCAATATTGGGAACATGCAGAACATTTTTCAGTTGAAAATCACAGGAAGGATGAGTTAAAGAGAGGGAACAAGTGTAAGTTATCTCAAGGCCAGAACCGTTGCCAAAAACCACTTCATCATTACCAGCGTAGGGTGTATGAGAGACATGCTTGCAATGTCAGATGTGGAATGGTGAGAGGCTCCACTATCTAGCAGCCAAGAGGATGGGTCAGGTGGTGGAGCGGAGACGTTGTAAGCCGTTAGTGACCAGCCTCCAGAGGTGCGTTGATGCTAGGAGGAGGTGTTATCATCCTGTGATATCAAGCCGAAGAGTGGACATCATTTTGCACTGTGGCCTTAAGTGCCAAACGCCTGACATTTTCCTTGAAAGGATGTCGCTGACAAGTGTATTGGCTGGTGTTGTTGCTGCATGGAACATTGGACCGAGGGGTAGTGTTGTTAGTGGAGTTGTTCTTGTAGTTGCGGGATTGTTGATGAGCCGCATGAGCTGTGACTGGAAAGCTGGTTTGAGATACTTCTAGTTTCTCAGTTCAAGTTCTTGATTAAGTAGCTTCTCATGGAGTTTAGTGAAGGCAATTGAAGTGTCTTGGTTGTGAACAACATCAATCATTGATTTGAAATCATCACTGAGGCCATCAAAGACGGCATTGGTAAGATCTTCAGGGTCTATCGGACTGCCTAGGAGAGCTAGAGCACCAGCTCTGATCTTGATTTGTTGCATACACTCATCAATTAATTTGTGCCTTTGATACAGTTTTGAAGTTTTTGTTTGAGTTGTTTGATGTGCCCACGTCTAGGTTTGGCGTAGGTGGAGGCAAGGTTATTCCAAGCATCAAGAGTAGACATGGCGGTGGTGATGAGAGGCTGAAACGGGATTTCAATGGTGCCAATTAAAGCACTGTAGATGAAGCAGTCTTGTCGCTGCCGACGAACAAACTCAGGATTCTCAACATGAGCGTTGTTGTTGAGAATAGTTGCACGAGGCGGTGTGGTGTTACCGCCAATGTACTTGGCGAGATCTTACCCACGAAGAAGAGATCAGACCTGAATACTCTAGGTCATATAGTTTATGGAGGAAAGCTTTGTGACATTCATCATGTTTATGGCAAGCAGAAGTGTTTTAGCGGTGGTGTTGATGATTGTTGGAGATGGAGAGCTGTTGGCCATCGTCGAAGATTAGAGAAATAAAAAAGAAAAGAAAAAAATTTTGATTTGCGTTAGCACTTCGTGCTATGATACCATATGAGGAATATAGTGACTGTATTGATATAAACAATTACAGAGGTACAACTATATGTAAAGCAGGGGATCTTTGGTAATAAATATAAGAGATACAGAAACTTAATCTATGAGATTAGATAAGTAATGATATCTTTGATAACTCTAATCTGATATATATATATATATATATTGATCTAAAAGCCAATCCACTAATTATCTATTAGTTTTGAGTTGGAAGCATCTACAATTTATCAATCAGTAAATCGAGACTATTAATTTTAGGTTAGAAGCTAATAATGTAATATAAAATCAATATCCACTTAGATTGTTCAATCCAACTCAAAATTTGGTTCATGAAAGTGTATTTGAAATACCAAAATCAATGGGTAGAAAAATCATCATCTAGAAAATAAAGAGAATTAAATGTTATATTGAAAAGAGACAATATATATCAGAACTAGTATATGAGAGATATTACTCCATAATATATTGTCATCAGTTAACTGTGAGTTAAATGTTATAAATACTCATGACTTGTAGCGGAGAAAACTAGTTTGGAATGGTTCAAACTCAGACAGACCCGCAGTGTTGGGTTGTTGATAAAAAATCTTTGAGCTCGTCATACATTCATACCAATATAAATAGGAAAAATGTCAATTTAACCTTGAACTTTCCGAAAATGGTTGATTAAACTTTTAATTTTGGCAGTGATTGGTTAAACCTTCAATTTTTATTGACATTTAAAAAAATCTTCAACTTTGCATTGACCCGACCAATTGAACTTTCCGATAATCCCAAATCAAAATTGACTCTTAAATCGAAGGCCAAATTGGTTTTTAGATGTTTGATTCACTTCTTATCTTCATACTGAGAAACCCCTAAGCTTGCTTTTTTCTTTTCATTCAAGAATGAACTCAAATTCATCGATCTGAAATACCAAAAACAACATTTCAAACCCACGAATTTTACCTTATTCTTGGAAAAAAAAAATTAAACTTAGCGATTCTTCTGAGAAGTAATTACTCAAATAGTCTACAATTACACCTAAATGACTGAAATAGTCTCCAAAAAGTTGGACAAAAAAAAAGGTGTGGGAAAAATCACAAAAAAATTAACTTGTCCACTTATTTACATAAATGCCATTTTAAAAAAATGCCATTTAAAAAAAAAAACCTAAACTTCACGTACGTCTTCGTCGTCCTCCACTTCTTCTTATTTTTCTTCTTCTTCTCTTCTTCTTCCTCCTCTTCCAGTTCTTCCTCTTCTTCTTCCTTTTTTCGCAACATCATCTTCGTCTTTCTCTATTTCCACAATTTCAAACTTCAAATAGAAGGTGATACACTGTATGTTTTGTGATTTTGATCTCCAAATACTATAGTTTTGACCGAATCGAAATGGGTTTTCAACATATTGTTTTTGATTTTGTTTTTCTTAGGGTTTGAAAAATTTCTAACCCTAAAACTTACAGATCTAGAGATTCAAGTCAATATTTGGTAAAGGTAAATGTTGTATTCTAAGTTTGAGGATTTAAATTTCCTGGGTTTAGTCTCGATTGTTAGTTTGTCATTTGGTAGATTTTGGTTAATT
>OVBA01004717.1:5805-22471 GCA_900406435.1 Lepidium aucheri
TATGTCAACTTCATGGATCATGTTGTGTAATCTTTCCAAGTTCCAGCCATTAGAATATAGTAGGCTGCTTACTCTAAGGTTGACATCAATCATTCTGTCTTTGCTTATGGGAGCTCGTGGACTTGTGTCCATAATCCAAGGGGTTGACCAAACATAAGTATCCTTTCCATCTCCAATATGTTTTATTAACCCTTTGATCAGAAGCTCTCTGCCTTTAAGAATACTCCTCCATCCGTATGATGGTCTATTCCCTATTGAACTGCTTAAAAATTCCAAAGTCGGGAAATAAATGGATTTATATGTTTTAGCCAATAAGGTCTGATGTTCACTCTGTATTCGTCACACTTGTTTGGCCAGAAGAGCTATATTAAAATCCCCAATATCTCTCATTCCTAAGTCTCGCTCCTTCTTTGACTTTTGAATTTGTTTCCAAGCAACCCATGGAATCTTGTTCCTATCTCTCTCCTTATTCCACCAGAATGATCTCATTATCTTAGTTAGAGTCTTGCAGTGTGTTTTTGTGAGGGCAAAACAGGACATAACATAAACTGGCACTGTCATGGCTACCGTCTTAAGCATTATTTCCTTACCTCCCGTCGTGAGTGATTTAGCAAACCATGAAGATGTTTTTGCTTTTAGACTATTGGTGATGAACTGGAGCTGGTTTGTTCTTGAATGTGTTAGTGATTCTGGAAGGCCTAAGTACCTATTCATCCCACCATCCGAATAGATACCCATAATTTCTCTGATCTCATTTTTTATGTTGGTTGATATTGTGCCAAATGTAATCGCAGATTTGTCAAAGTTAACTTGTTGACCCGAGGCTTCAGAGTATTGTATCAGGAATTCTTTAAGAACTTGAGCTTCTCGTGTTGTTGCTTTGCATACAAATAAGCTGTCATCTGCGTATAGCAAGTGGTTGATTGTAAGGCCATCGTTGTGGAATTGAATTCCTGAGATTCTGCCTTGACTTGAGAGAGAATTTATTTTTCATACTAAAGCTTCCGTGCATAAGATATATAGATATGGTGAGATTGGATCACCCTGTCTAATTCCACGTTGAGGTTGAATGAGACCATGTGCTTGGCCATTTATAATAACAGAGTATGAAACAGAGGACACACAGTTCATGATCAGACTGATCCATTTGGGAGCAAAGCCTAGTTGGGTAAGGACTTGTCTGATAAAGCTCCATTCCAGCTTATCATAAGCTTTCGATATGTCTGTCTTGACCATCATGTAAGTTGCTTTACCCTTCCGGTTGGTTTTAATATGATGTATAATCTCATGTGCTATCAATATGTTATCTGTTATAAGTTTCCCTGGAGTGAACGCACCTTGTGTATGTGATATAATGTCTTGTAGCATAGGTTGTAGTCTTCTGGTGATAACCTTTGTAATAGCCTTGTACATGAGGGAACATAGACTAATAGGCCTGAAATCTTTCATATCAATTGCCTCTGACTTTTTTGGGATTAAACTTATGTAGGAGTAGTTTCATTCCTGTGGAATCTTACCAGTTTCAAATACTTCCTTGATTTCTTTAGACACTTGCGGAGCAAGTAAGTCCCAAAATGTTGTGAAGAAGTGTCCTGATATACTGTCCTGTCCTGGCGCACTAGTTGGTTTGATATTATGAATAGCTTCTTTTATCTCTTCTGTCATTACTGGTGCGAGCAGCTTATCATTCATTGTGTCAGTAATTTTGTGTGGAATCAAGGAGATGAAGTCTCTCATATTTTGTTGATGTTGAGATTTAAAAATTTCTCTGAAGTAGTCCACTGCAATCTCTGCTTTTGATCCTTCAAGATATTGTTTTCTCCCATTTCTGTCATGAAGGCATGGGATGGAGTTGTTTTTCGTTGCTTGTTCACGCTATTGTGAAAAAACTTTGTGTTAGCATCACCATCTCTAAGCCATTTTTCTTTGGACTTTTGCTTCCAAAGTTCTTCCTCAAAAATGTGCTTGTCTCAGTAACTCCTCCTTTATGTGATTTATTCGTGCTAAGTTAGGATTGTGTTTAGTGATCTCTATCTGCATTTTGTTGTGTAGAGAGCCCATATTCTTAGCAGAATTTAAGTGCTTGTGCTTTTTTCAGTTCAAAATATCCTTTCTAAGTCTTTTGAACCTGTTAGAAACATCCATCTGTGAATTTGAGTTCCAACAGCTTTCCGTGATGCTGATAAAATCATCATATTTTGTCCATCTTGCATCAAAGAAGAATCGCTTAGAGTAAGCATAGTTTTCAGCAGCAAAGGATACCAGAATTGGTCTATGGTCTGATCCCTGAAAATCCATATATGTTGAGGATGTCTGTGGGAATAAACACTTCAATCCAGAATTACTATAAGCTTTATCCAGTCTAGATTGAATCCAATGCTTTCCTCTGTGACCAATCCAAGAAAAGTACGGACCTCTGCTGTCAACCTCTTCCATGTCACATTCTGAGAGTAAATTGTTAAAAGGTGCCATTATCCATGCAGGTCTTTGAGGCCCTCCTTATTTTTCTCTATTGTGACTTATTTCATTAAAGTCCCCTATTATCATCCATTGCGAGCATCTGCTCCTATTTATTGTCCTTAATTGACTCCATACTTCACTCATGTGTTGCGGATTCGGATGTTCATATATAAAGGTTATATATATAAAGTGGTCGCCTATTCTTAGTCTGGTGTCTATTATGTTTTGGTTACTGAGAAGTATATTTAAGTCATTTGCATTCTTCCACATTAGTGCCAGGCCTCCACTTAGACCTCTTGGCTCGACTGTGAAAACGTGTTGATATCCTAGCCACTCCTTAACTTTATATACATTATGATATATATATTTTTAGTCTCTATGAGGAATATGTAATCTGGAAATAAGGTTTTCCTTATTTCTCTTAATCTTCGAACTGTCAGGGTATTCCTCAGTCCCTGGCAGTTCCAGCTGAGGATGCTCATGTTGTCTCGGGTGACTTAAAGATAGTCACCATACCAGTTTTTGAAAGATCTGTGGACTGTGTTGAGGGGACATCCTCAGCTTCTGATATTTTACGCTTCTTTTTGTAGTCTCTACACAAGTCTTTGTTGTCAATCTCCATGAGGTGTTTATCCTTGTGCTCTACTTGTGGTTCCGAACTAGTGATTAGCATTTGAGGCCTTTTGGATTGACTTCTATATGTTATAAGTGTTGGCCTTCTACTCACATATTTAGCAGTTGCAGTAGATTGCTCATTAGCAATTTCCGGTTTGAGTTCTGTTTGTAATGTTGCATTGCATACAATCTGTAAGTCAGCCTTCTGTTGTATTATCTCTCTATATTTATCAGCTGAGTGATTACTAGCTTCTCTTCTTAGGGGGCTTATCTCAGGAGCTTCTTTTGTGTTGGTGTTATCGTACTCACAGACCTTAGACTTGTGGCTTGACTCAGGGTCTGTAACTGTGGTAGGTTGATCCATTTGTTTGAAAGATCCATCAGTTGTTTTCTCTATTCGCTCCTGTTGATCCTTCTTTTTGATGCTTTGAGCTTTTGTCAACCTTCCTGGTGATTGTGGTGGGGAAGGAGATGCTAACCAGGGGCATTGTCGTTGTTCATCTGTGATTCTGCTACAGAAATGACAGGATTTCTTGATTCTTTCGAACTCAAATTCTACTTTAATTACCTTTCCATCTTGAAATCTGAAAGATCTCTGAGATTTGAGCGGACTCTGCAGATCATAGATGATCCTCACTCTTATGAAAGCATGCAACGAGGTTCTGCTCTCATCATAGTCCACCTCCAACACATCTTCAAATGTACTAGCTATAGCTTTAAACAAGTCTGATGTGTGATGTTGAATTGGTATATTAGACATGCGAATCCATATTGGCACTTTAGTGATGATCGAATCCCCTTGCATGTCCTTTTTTGGTCTCATAGCCACGCCCCAATCTTCGAAAGTCCATAATCCAAATCTAGCAACCGTAGCTAAGGCTTCCTCCGATTGGAACCGGAACTGAAAGTGGTCTTGCGAAATCACCGTACCAACAACTCTTGGGAATGTTCTCCAGATTCGTGGCAGAGTTAACATCGCCTAGCCATGTTCTGCTTTTTAGGATTCAGTAATCTTCCCACTAGTATATAGTTTTCCTCTTGTATGTTGGTGTAATTCCCTGTAGGAGGCAGATCCACTGGATTTTCATCCAAGTTAATTGATTGCAATGCTTCCGTGATGTTAGATTGCATTTTAAGTAGTTTCTTGTGAAATGAGCTCTAATCCCACTTTTAGAGGACAAGAAAGGTGAAGAATATCTCTTCTGTTGTTTTGATCTATCTGCATGCAGAGATCAAGGTGGTGTTTTAAATTTTAATTATAAAAATTAAATTGACCAATCATAGAATGACACATCTTTAAGAAACTCTAAGATGAGTCTCTTAGACCACCTCCAATGAGATTCTTAGGAAATTTCTTAAGAATAAAAAAATAAAAAGTATTGAAAATAGAAGTGGGAGAAAAAGATGAGTCTCTAAACAAGAGACTCTTCTTCTACTTGTCTTTCTACTATTGGCTCATTTCTTTTTCTAGAATTAATATTTAATTACAAAAGTATATTGTATTAAAATAATTGTTTTTTTATTGTTAAGAAATTCAAAATAAAAAATTTATGGATGGAAGTGCTCTTAGACCATCTTCAACCATAGAACAACATTATGGGTTCTTAACAATTTTTTTATTGTAAATAATGATTTTTTTAAAATTAAGAACTCTAATATGAGTTTTTTTTTTTTTTAGGTTCCAATGGTAGAACCCCACTTGGGGTTCTTAAAAAAAAGAAATTTTTTAATTGTAAAATGTTTTAAATTAGAATTTATAAACATATATTTGATAAAAACTCTGTTATCTAAACATAGAAGAACACAAACACTTAAACAAGAAGTGGTTGAATCAAGCATTTGGTTTGAATCCAAAAATAAAAAGCCTTCCTATGAAAGGGCTTCAGATATTTCTGCAGAAAATAAAGAGAGTAGCAATTTTTGATCAGTTGTGTACTACAATGGAAAACTAATCTCTAACTTACTTTCAATGCCCAGTTGGAGAAATAAAGAAAAAAACGAAGAGCTTTTAAGTTATTACCTTATCATGAGTCTCTACACAACCAAGACCAATTGTGTCGATATAAGAGTAATCTCTTTTCAAAACAAGCTGCAAGACTCTACGGACCTGAATTGATCCAACTGTAAGACGTGTGTTTTGCATGAGAGAGAACAGATTGTCTCTTACGAGGCAAACAATGTATAACTTATTCGACATCTCTCCTGAATCCTAAGTCCAGTAAAAGATCAGCTTCATCAACTATAAACAATTTCAGTGCCATCAAATGCAATGTTAAGCCAGATTTATTCTCTATATGATCCAAGAGTTTTCCCAAGATTGCAATTAGTATTTACAATAATGTAGAGAAAGAAAAGAAGTTCAACCACAACTATCAAGATAAACAATTCCTGTACATAGAATCACAGTTGGTCGATAAGATTTGATCAAACATGAATTGAATCAATGGTTCATGATTAAAACTTTGCACACAATATTACGGTTTCAACTAGAAGAAATCTCTCTCAAAAGCATCTTGATCCTCAGTTTTGAGAACCAAATTTTTTTGCAATTTGCAGAACGCATTTCAACTAGCTTTCTTTGCCTGGAGTACGGTAAGCAAACAATTTCATATAGTCCACAAACTAATATACCAATCAATCATCGTTCACTAAACAAATTTGCAAATCTTTTCAGTATGAATTCAAATTAAAGAACTGTTTCTACCAAAGCGAAGTAGATGTGATCATTAGAACTTCATTAGGGTAAGTAACATAGCAAATCATAGAAACTGATTCAGTCATATCTTATGAAAACTAACAAGAACAACAACATGCTCATAGATGTCCCCTAAAAATTCCCAATTATTAATTTCATAGAATCAGTCAATTCAATAGATCAGAGCTCTCATAGATTTGAATTCAATAGATGAGAGCTCTCATAGATTTGAATTCTCGCGACATAACTCGTAAAGTTTCCAAAAAGTGGTTGATTAAACAGAAAATCCAATCGGATTAGGGTTCAAAGCAGATAAATACCTTGAACTGAGAGAACAAATCACTACAACTATTGTAATCCTTCCTCGCAAAGGCTGCCTTCAGTTTCTCGATCTGCTGTGAGACTTCCGTTAGTTGTGGATCCATTGTTTGAGCTTGCTTTCTCTCGAATTTTTTGAGTTTTCTTTCTTCGACAAAACTCGAAATGAGAAGAAAGATAGTGAAGGGTTAAACTTTTTTTCTTTGGCAAAAACTTTTCGCTAATAGAAAGTTGACATGTCATCGTCTCTTACAGATTCTTAAAGATCTCCATTAAGAACCGGTTCTACACCTCTAAGGCTTTTTTTATTTAATCTAATGCTATTAAATATTAAGGGCATATTTAATGGTGAGACTACGACAGTTTCTTAAGAATGAAAAAATATTAAAAAAATGAAAAGAGAAGAAAGAGAGTGAGATGAGTCTCATAAGGAAGAGATTTAAGAGATTCAAGGAAGAGACTTAAGAGATTATGTAGCACATGTGTCTTCTTTTCATTGGTTTATTTATTTTTCAGAATTAAAATTTAATTAGAAAAATATATTATATTAAAATATTACATTTTAATTGGTGAGAGACTCAAATTAAGAGTCTCACCATTAAACATGCTCTAAGAGCTATTAAATATTAAGAACTTCATTAAGAGCGAGCTCCCCGTTGGAGGTGCTCTTAGACCGCCATTATCAAGGGGTTTTTAAGGGTTTCTAAGATTATTTTATTATTAAAAAACTTAAGAACCCTATGAAAGTTTATTATTTTATAGATTCTCTTAATAGGACTCTTAAATTATTTTATTATTAAAAAACTTATTCTCTCTCATTTTTTATCTTCTCTCCTCTTTTTACTCTCTCCTCTTTTTTACTCTCTTTCCTCCTTTTACTTTCTTTTTTTTACTCTCTCTTCTCTTTTTCACTCTATTTCATCTTTTTTACTCTCTCACCTCTTTTTACCCTTTATTTTTTTTACTCTCTCTCCTATTTTTCACTATCTATCCTATTTTTTACTCTCTTTCCTTTTTTACCATTTCTCCTTTTTTACTCTCACCTTTTTTTCACTCTCTTATCTTTTTACTCTCTCTCCTCTTTTTACTCTCTCTCCTTTTTTTATTTCTCTCATCTTTTTAGTTTCTCTCCCTTTTTTTACTCGGTCTCATTTTTTTACTATATCTCCTCTTTTTTACTCTCTCTCCTCTTTTACCCTCTCTCCTTTTTACTCTCTCTCATCTTTTGACTTTTTCTCCTCTTTTTTACTCTCTCTCATCTTTTTATTCTCTCATTTTTTATTTTTAAGAGCCCTACTTTAAAAACTCCCCATTAATCTTACATAAAAATTATCCACAAAAATACAACTTTTAACTCTAAGAACCCCACTTTAAAATACCCCAATAATGTTGCTCTTAAGTCTCTTAGTTAAGAGAACTATCTCATTTTTTCACTTTCATTATCATTATTTTATAATTTTTTATTATTTAAGATAGTCTACTAAAAATCTTCTTTGGAGGTGCTCTAATTACTCTTTGGAAATAGTATTATTGTTCTTGTTGTTTGTCAGCTGCGTATGTTATATCTTATTTAAGGTTTTACCATTCCTTTAACTTTTTGCTAAGTTAATCCATGATTGGGTTGCCTTAAATTACGAGAGGATTTGCATCTAATAAATGCAATCTCCGGAAATAATTAAAGAAGGAAAGATCTTTCATCTAATATTTGACTCTAAAGAGAAGAGAAAACACACACACACACACTTGACGTAATTAGATTTCTCACCGAGAAAGTGTCCGGCTTTGGATTTGCGACTCTTCCATTGGATCTCAATTCTCTATATGCATACAATTCGCCGTATAATCGCAAAAGGTTCGTGCTTACTTGGTTCTTTTACCAACACCTATTATGTAGTTTACAGATTTCTTCAATCGGCACTAAAATTTTATTTACCATTTAAGGAGAGGATCTATATGTTGAATATTCAATATAACCTCAATAACTTAATACATTCCCATGGTCATAAATTGATAAATTAACAAATACTCATAGTTCTAACATTAGATAGTTTGTTATATATATTTATTGTATATAAACATTGTGACAAGCTTAATTATTTGTTGACTTTGTCTAATCCGAAGGAGAAGAACACATAGTGCTTGGTGTGTCAGAATTTATTAATTGATATTTTAATGGATACATCATTCTTATTACATCAACAAAACATTTGTATGTTTAAAGAGTTTTTAATCTTTATATCAAAGCACAATTAGTTGACATTTTCTGGTTCTATATCATTAAGAGAAGGACAACAACTTTTCATGAATTAACCGTTTTCGGTTGTATCCAGTCACACGCAAATGTACTTGTTATGCTGTGATTTGGTCTGCTTTTGAAACAAACATAACTTTGCAATCTGGTTCTCTGAAGATTGAAGCAGCAACTAGAATATGGCTTTTGCAGGTGGTGGGAAAGATGGATCTAAAGGTTTTATGAAGAGAGTTACATCAACTTTCTCCACTAGGAAAAAGAAGAACACAACAAGTGATCCGAAGCCACTTCTTCCTCGATCGAAATCAACAGGTGCTAATTATGAATCCATGAGGCTGCCTCATGGGAAAAAGGCTCTTCCTGAGGTTAAAACAAAAACGAAGAGGACCAAGTCTGCAGGTGTTTCGCCACAACCAAGGCGTGAAAAGATTGATGAATCCTCGAAACAGTTTATGAATATGAGATGTTTTGATGACAGTGATTCCATCTGGTTGTCTTCAGATTGTGCGTCTCCTACATCTCTTTTAGAAGAACGCAGATTATCTGTTTCGTTTCATTTCTCAGTCGACGAAAAGATTGTCTCATGGTTGTCTAATGTGGCTAACTCTTCCTTGTCTTTGAATCAAGAATCCACCAGCTCAAACAAAGACAACCATCATAAGCATCATGAGACAAGTTCAAAGAGCTCCAAATGTTCTTCAGAGAATGTTCGAAAGGATGGGAATATATGCAACTCAACTGGGATATCTCGAGGAATTGGTTCTGCAAAGCCGTCTTCGCGTTTACCAGAAAGCAACAACAAAACTTTGCCCCGGAGATCATGTGAAGACACATCTAGTTCCAATAAAGTTGTGAGTTCTGAAGAAAAGAAAGTAAGCTTTTCAGTAGAACCAGAGAAGCCATTTACACCGGTTAACTCATCTGTCGTGCCATCTGATCTTACTAAAACTAAACCGACCTCTTCTATGGAAACGAGTGACTCAAAGAGAAAGATTGTTGTGGAGCCACTTTTTTGGCCATTTGAGCAGAAGTTTGATTGGACACCAGAGGATATCTTAAAGCATTTCTCTATGTCTCCACGGAGAAAGAAGTATCTAGGATCCAAAAGTGCAGGTAGTTCTCCAAGATCAATGAGGGCGCAACTCCAAACAAGAAAGCAAGATCTCAAAGAAGGGTCAAAGAGAAAGCTCGTATTCAACGGTCCTAGATCAAATTCAAAACCTACACGGATCCCAGAACTGAAACTAACAATCAGCAATAGCAGCAAGAAAACGGAGATCAGCAAGAACCAACAACCCATCAGGAACACTGTGAAGAGGAACAAAAGTTTGCCGTCAAGGCTGCGAAAATCGAGAAAAATATCTTCAAAGGTGGTACCTGTTGAAGCCACAGAAGAAATTGGAGAGATACTCAAAGAGCAAAAAACACCTAAGAAGCTCATCATGACCCGCAAGTCTAGGACTTTCTTAGAAGATGACTTTGCTTTGATGAATGATTTCTCTATAGAAAAGGCGGTTGGGCTTTGCGAGTTTAAAGGAAGAGAAGGCATAGATTCAGATTTCAACACTGATGGTTTCTTGTTCAACGATTCTCTATGAAAAAAGAATAGGCTTTACATGTTTGATAGCCTGAGGATACATCATCATACCGTTAAATAGTGTTTACTTGCCATACCAACATCTGCATTGGCCACAATTTTGTTTCGGATCATATATGTGTTGGATAGTTAATACAGGTTGCATTTATATGCATATATGTAATGTGTTGGATCAATCAAAGTTTCTCATTGAGTTCTATACTTAAGAAGATGGTTGTTTCATATCAGAGTTTGTATTTTCTTTAATAAGATCAGCAAACTGAAGAAGAGAAAGAAATCCATCAGAAAAACTTGTTTCTATATTAGTTGTATGCGATTAAGATTAGGGGCAACTAGATTTTCAAACCTTATCAGAGCTGTCTGGCTTGCCTGATATAGAAGACTTTGCTTATTTCATGATTACTGTAAAAAATGTTACCAACTGATATACAGTCACTGTTTACTACTGATAAGGTCAAAGATTACGTGGCCTAAGACAAAACAAAGTAGTAAGCTTATCTATTCCATGGGACCTGGAAAAGCGGAGATGAGGTCATGATCACCACTACTCAAGAGAAGATTAGACACTTCACTCTTCACTTGCTCAATCAAATTATTGCATGACCACACATGTGCAACCTTAAAAGTGTTTTCTGGTTTTTGAAATATTTTTGGGTCAATGCAAATAAGGAATTTGAATGTTTTTCCAACCATATTCTTAATCGAATCATGCGAAGTTTCTGGATATCCAATCTATTAATTAACAATATAATTTAGAGTGGAGTAATATGGATCAATGACTCAGATACTCTCATTTGGAAAGAAATTGTGGTTGTTTACTAATATGTCCAACCCTCTTCAAAAATTTGCATAACCCAACGGACTAGACCCACCCAAACCCACTACCAACCTAACAACCTGGATTTATTTCAATTTATTTACAATAACTGAATTCAAACCAGAACATAATATTGAGCCGATTAAATCAGATACAAATCCCTAAATTTTACAATTTACCCTAATTGGCTTTTGATTGTTTCTTAATTTAGAAGCACGAACGTGGTTATTTTTTGTGTTTATGAATCAAGCTGTTCAAATTTTGACTTTTTCTTTATAGAAGAATGTGGCTTAATGGGTCTCTTATTTCCACCATTTTTATGGTAAATTTGGGAGTTTATCTAAAATTGACTTTAGAACCTGAATTTGAGACATCTAAATTTTTGAATATCAAAGCTTCTCTTAATTTGTGAATTCTCTTAATTGGTGAATTCTCTGTTTGAAACTCAAAACCATGTCAAAAGCTTACATTTTTATTTAGCAAAGTGATTTCAATAAGTATAAATTAGACAATAGAGAAGAAAATGAGACTAAGAAGAAGATAAAGTGTTATATGACCAGATACGGTTGTTGATTTGTATTAAATTCTAGTACAATGACATATATGATTTTCAGTTCTATTTACATTTGTTAACTCAGTTAAGACAGACAATTTAGCTGCCATTTCCCTTTCTAGAGCTTCTTAAATATATCTAGTGTCAATTAAAGAACAAAGCTCTAACAGAAGAATATTGGAGAGGAAGCTCAGCCACCAAATTCGATTCGTTTACTTTAACTGGCACCATCGTCCTCGTCTCTCATTCGTCTTGCTTTTCAAGCTTCCGGAATGATGTCGATGATTAGATCTGATTTTTTTACTTTTTAGAATTCATAAAAAAGCTTAAAAATCTAATTGTTTGAGAAGAAATTACAGTTCAATCATAAGTCATAACTAGCAAAAAGTTTAACATAATGATTTGTAACACGGAATAACAATTTCTAAGTTTGGGTTGAGTAAAATATTGTTTTTAGTTATGGTTTAAAATGGTTTTTTCTATTAGTTAATGGTAAACCGGTGAAATTATTGTGGATGTGTAATTAGAATTCAAATTTCAGTTTGAGGTGTACATATATATATTTGAAACTTTAATTCTTCAACAACTTGTAAGATTAATGAAAAAGGTATAATTTGTTTATACAGATAAACTCTCGTCATATTTGGTAAAAAGTAGAGGGAGATTTTCAAAAAATGGTTTTGGAGGAAGAATTTGATACTTTCGCCATACATATTTGAAAGATTAGAATTTTTATTCATAGAGTTATACCAGTTTGGTAGTTATGCACAAATACACATAGTTATATTTTGGTATTTTTTAAGAAATTTTTAGTTAATCCTAAGATTAATTTATGATTAATAGTTGAATCAAAGATATTACAGCATTTTACTACATTTATGAGAACTACATAGATTAATTTATTTATTTTACAAACTTTATACAGATTTGGTTCCATAATGTGATACTAAATATAAAACTCACCATATTTTGATAAAATATATTACTAGAAATGTAAAAGATGTAGTATGAATATACGATTGTAAAAAGTTATATGATTAACAATAGTTGGTTAGAATATGAAATCGTAAATAATAACTTCATTTGTGACGAAATTCGTGAATTAACGATATTGGTTCAATTAAACCGTTACAATCCTAACAAATTACGTTTCTTTACCACATAATTTCAATCAAACCGATAGTTTGATCCATCAATCATAATAAATTATGTTTCTTTACCACATGATATTTTGTTTATGCTTCACCATATTTTGAATCAATTGACTTTAATTTATATTTCAACAAATTACATCTTGAACTAAATAGTTTTATGTGAACCAAAACCAGTTTGAAGCAATTCTTGATTAAACCAAATGATTATGATTTGATGTAAACCTAAAACAATTTACATCAATTCCATCTTGAAAAAATTTCATCTCGATCTAATTAATTTTACGTGAACCAAAAACATTTGGTTTACTGTGAACCGATTGAATTTTATGTGAGCCAAGCGATTGATATCACATATAATATCACATGAAGCTACATATTTGGACCAACGTGTACCAACATATGGTTTTGATTTGAATCAAATTGATTCTAGAACTAATTGATTTTAATTGAACTAACTAATTCTATTAACAAATTTATTTTAATTCAAAATTAAATGGATATCATTGGCTTCAATTTTGGTTCGATCATGATTTATTAGTCTACTCCTATGGACCCACCAATATGTAATCTATAATTTTCTTTTTTCTTTTAAATTATTACTAAAGGGCAAAATTGTCATAAAAATAGATGAGAGTATGAGGAGTATATGAGTCAAAACAAGAGTACTTTAGTCATTTTCTTTCCAACTAAGAGCATATAGGTCATTGACCCGAGTGATATAGTCTGTAACTTAAAATATTAAGATTCATTAACTATACCTCACCAAAACAACCTCCGAGCAATGAATTTTACCGTCTCACCAACAACATCAACACCAAATAAATCAAACAACATGCATTTTGTTTCCCCTGTATGATTCATGATAGCAGCATGTAGCTTATATCTGAGCATAACAGATAAGTTAAATTAGTTCATATAATCTTTATTATTCAGAAAAAATGTCTTAATAACTTTGCATTGGCCAACGCCTAGGATGTTTGCAAAAGAACAAATAGTTGAATTTAGACTACACATCGCACGGAATTGGTTACAGGGTTTACACTTCAAAATAAGAAAAAGATGCATTTACAAATTCATCTCAAAAAATGAGCGAAATGCATTCACCGTTTGAATGCGACTTCTATGTCTAAGAGTGAAGAATCTTTGCTTGGAAGAAAGAAGAAAGAGAAGTTACTTCGTAATTTTTGGTTAAAAGTAAAATTACTGCGAGAACTGAAGCACTATTTATAGTAAAGATGCAGATGCCGAATCAACATGTAATGATGACTCGCGTAAAACTGAAGCGAATGTTCAAATGACCTATTAGAAAACTGACACGTGGACTAAAGATTCTGGAAGATGAAACAACCTTTCCGACTAGGAAATTCGGCACTAGAATTTTCTGAGTATGGGGGGATAATTGTTGGAGGTGGATCCAAGATCCTACTCCGGTCCACTGAAAACAACGGATCAAATATAAAAGAATCACCCGGTTGCAAGCACTAAGTTTTAACTCGGATAAAATATTCGACTCGGAAAAATGTCTCGTCTCGAAAGGTTCCACAAACCTGAAGGATACATCAGCATATAATTAACGGAAGTTTTCCTGTTCTGACATGGAAAACTTCCACAAATCTAGCATGAATCTTAATATATTCAATCTTATCAACAAGATTTATAAATCTTCTTTTATTTTCTACACATGTAAACCGCCTCTATAAACTATAAATAGAGGCACAATCCTTCCGCAAGAAAGATCTTCTTTTTGGACATTTATATTTTAATACAAACACCAATTCGGCCTTTACCTGTCTTGATTCTCAGTTAACTAAGTTCTTACTCCCGTTCAAATCCACAAATATCCTTGCCCATTCTCTCCCACTCTATTAATCAGAAACCACCGTTTTAGTACTCGTTGTGCCGAAACCGGTTCCAACAAAGGGTTGAAGTGAGTTTGTATGGTTGGATTAGGTAACTATTTTAATACTCTCGATATAATAGGAAATCATCAAAATTTCTTTTTAAAAATGATTTAACTAAATCAACCTTTTTTCAGTAATCAATCTTTTTCAACTTTTTTGGGGAGAGTATATGTGCACAAATCTCTTTAATTAAGAGTCTTTGAACACGTCGAGTTACTCTAAATATGGTTAGGATTGTTAGAAATAAGAGTTGCGGCCCATATCAACAAGTCAAGGTCGTACACATTATTACTTGGTCTCGTCCACATTTAATCAATGGACCGAGTACAAGAAGCTATGAGAAGCAAGGTCTTATATGTTCAGCCCATTAAAAAGGTTACTTGAAGATATTTGAATCAACCCTATCCTCATTGTAGCTGTTGGAATAGTGGTCCCAAGAAAGTCTAACGGATAGCTTTGTGGTCCCAAAAGCAAAATGCTTTTATGCTTTATGTTTTTGTGAATCTTGTTTGTAACCTTAGGCCAGATACATTGTTGTCTTCTTTTCTATTAAAACCATGTAATGCTGAGCAATAATATCATCTCCTTTGGGGTTCTCTCTCTCACTAAAATCTCTCTCAATCTCTCATGCTTCTCTCTACTTTATTCTCTCGGTTTCTTCTCTAATCTTCTCTATTCTTCACTTAAAACTCTTGTTAGTCCGCAAAACCAATATGGTATCAGAGCCAGGTTACTGCTTATTGTGTGTTTTTGTTTCTGGTTTTTTAGTTTTAAATCGGTTTTATGTTCAAAGCTTTGTCCTTTCATGGTTTTCAAATTGTTTTTAGTGATAATAAAAAGAAAAAAGATGTGAGTCGTGATGTAAATCACTAGTAAAGGGAGAAAGTTTCCACGTTTAAGCTCCAAATATATCTCTAAATCACTCATCTTGATCAAAATCTTTGTTCTTTTTCAGTTTTAAATCTGTTTTTTTGTCTTTTTTGCTTATTCATGGAAGGAAGTTCATGAATGGCTGCGTGATGATGAAGATAAAGGAAGGATGGTCATGGTTCTTTATACCTTGGGCTAGACTCTCAAACCCAAGTCACGTTTTTAGTTTGCTGTCTGAGATAATGAAGAGTAAAATATTGGCTTTGGTATTGAAACACAAGGAAGAAATGAAAAGTTTCAACATTTTCCTCATCTAAACTCTAAATCTCGGGTTTTACATTAAAGGTGTATAATGAGAGGAACAAAGGGCGTGTTAGCCGTGGGTAATCCACAAGAAGAGATCAAAATCTCGAGTTTAAGCTTCACCTCTATCCTTGAATCATGTTTTCTTAGCTTGTTTGTGACAATAAAAGGTAAAGTGTTGGTGAATGTGGAAAAGTTTCCACTTTTTCTCATTCAATCCCAAAGTCATAGCTGTGTTTCTTTTCTTGTGATAATGAAATACAAAAATGACGACTTCCATAGGAAAGAGAAGCAAAGTCTCGACCTTGGTATCATTTAAGTTCTAAATCACATTTTGCCTTAAGTTAAAGTGAAAATGAAGGATAAAGGCGCTGACTTTGATGGCAACCTCAAGGAAGAGAATAAAGTATCGATCTTTGTCTCACCTAAATCCTAAGTCACGGTTTTGTTTTTCCATCCATTGGATGAGAACCTTGGTGTAAACAAGGCTTTGTCAATGAATCTTTGGATGAAAATTACATGGACTATGAGCTGTTCTACATTACATTTGATGTTTGGAAGACATGTAAGTATCATTAGTCCTTGTGGTTCGTTTATCTTTTAGAGATCCATGGAGAAAAGTTTTTTCGCTCTTATGGGTTAAAACCACTTATAACCATGATGAATCTGTTTTTTTTTGTTATTTGGCAATGAAGGAAATGATAAACTATGTTTGAATATCACAATGATATCTACATAGTATTTTATTCCCAAGTCAGTCTAAGCCACTAGTTTGCTTGTTTTTGTTTTTCGTAAAATCTTGGACTAAGGTCTATGTCTTCTTATGAAGTTCATGAATCATAAAGTTCATGGTCGTTTGTTTTTGAGTGCTTTGGACCTCACTTGGTGAGAATCATGGAAATGGTGCTCAACTTTAAATGTTCAATACACCTAAAAGCCATGTTGAATCCTCATGTTATGTCGTTTTTCTTTCTTTAAGAAGGGAAGAGGGTGGTCATAGGATGCTTTGAAACAATAATTCCGAGCACCTAATGACCTAGTGAATCCCATTATCTCTTCCATAAAAAAAAGAGTGAACCTTGGCTCAAAGATCTTGTATTAACAAGCTCTTAAACCGTGTTGAAATCCATAT
>OVBA01004718.1:0-22466 GCA_900406435.1 Lepidium aucheri
CCTAAAACGTTGCAAAATTGCGTTGCTAATTTAATGTTTTGTTGTAGTGTGTGTTCAATTGAGAAGAGGGGTAAACTTTGGGTGTTTCTGGTACTATATGTGATAGTTCGAGTGGAATTAGAGTTTTAATTTTAGTTTTGTGTGCAATTAACAAGAGCCTCAAAGTATAGGTAGATTCATAGTTATATGAAAGTTTTGGAGTGGAATTAGACCGATCACCCTAATAAAAAAGCTTTAGAAAGTTAAAATTTAGTTTTTGACTTTGTTCAGGTTCGGGTCCGAGTTTAATTTTTTGGGTATATAGATTTTAGAACCATCTAGGTATTTTGTCGGATTATGTTCCTGTAATAAAGATCAATTTTAGTTTGGATTACGGGTGTCTAAAACAACATCTTAAAAACAATATTCAAAAATATCAATATGGATTAAACAACAAAAATGAATAAAGCATACAAAAATATCAAAACAATCAAATCTCACGTTATAACGCATGTATAATCTTAGCTATTTTATTTTAACAAATAAAAAAAGTATTGTTCTATTCATTATAACATGTAATTTTTTTGTACTATATTATAAATGGTGACTATAAACTAACGAGAAATATATACTACTTTTGTATATAAGGTTTCCATTTAGAAAAGGTGGCTATATATATGAAATTTTTATTAAAAAAAAAGATTAAAAAGTAATTTTTCTCATATGTTTTTTAACTATTTTTCCCAATTTTTTATTTATGCTTCATTAATAAATCCTTATGTCATGAGCTTTATCATATTGTCAAAGACGTATGATCTAGTGGTATGGGCCACTTTAGCATTTCTTAAGTACATGAGTTCAATTCTTCCCAAATGCAAAGGGAAAGAAAAAAAATTGGCTATAGATCGAGCATTTATCAATCCCATTAGTAATATAAAAAATGAGTGAAGTTGACAAGAAAAAAAAACTTTATCAGATTTATCAATTCCCTTGTCCAGTTAAGTTTTGTTAAATTAATATTTCATAAATAAATAATTATTATAAATTCATACAATTTTCTCATTTAAGAATCAAGTTTCTGATTTAATTAGTATATCAATAAAGTAATCATCATTATAAACTCATAAAGAACTATAATATCAACGTTATAAATTTATAGATATTTTACTATGATGATGGTTTTTATATGTATATGAAATTTGTAAAATAGCTATATACAGAATAGAGGATGCATTCTGTCTCCTTCTTTCAAGGAAACATCAATTTTAACCTTACAAATGCATTCTTGAACAGAATCAAAAGGAAGCTAAAAATATAAAGCAACCTGGCTTATAAATATATTCAACTGCACATGGCGTGAGAAAAGGAAAATATGAGATGCCTATGTGACAAAAAAAAAAAAAACTCTTTCTTTTACCTCATTAATGCAGATTCTATAAGACTTTATAAAAGTATTCAACAAATAAGCATAGGAATTCATTACTTTTGCAACTTTTGTCTTCGTATCTGATTCATTTTTCCAAAGTGCATTATTTTACACGCAACACTATAGTTAATATACGAATATAACGTTTATAATTCCACTTAGTTATTATTCACTAGTATTTTTGTTGGTATTGTCAAAATAAAAACATACACCAAATACTAAAAGTTGCGACATGAATAATTTTAGTACTCTTTTATATAATATTTCTGTGTTTCGTATATATTTCAGATGGCAATATTCTAAATAATATTATAAATAGAAAGAAAAGTTAAGTTGGGTGCCGAAACTATAAGAAAGTGAGATGTACCTACGTATGCAGAATCGGTGTACGGTGACCACTGACCGTGGGCGTAAGTACATGTGCATATGTCTACTTTCTCGAGTTAATATATATATATATATATATAATTTAATATAATATTTTTATATGAATAAGATCAACAAGACTGGTCTATATTATAATTGTTCCAACTAAAACTAAGTGAAACCTGAATTCACCATTTAATGTCAAACTAGATCAAATTTAAGTCTACTCTTGGACATAAAATTCATACTAAAACCGACCCAAAAATTTACGTTTCAGATAGCTCCAGAAATCTAAAAAAAATTATGATAGGTCCGGTATAGATTAAGCCGAAACAAAACTGATACCCAAATAGGTATCCAATTACCCGATATATTTAAAAGTTCAAATATTTTTGGATATGTAGATATTTTTAGGTATTTGAGTATTTTTACGTATTTTAATACTTTATGGATATTTTTAAAAAAACTGATATTTTGACAATATTCAAATTTTTTTAGGTATTTTTGGATTTTTTTTTATTTTTGTGTATCTTTTAAGTTTTC
Organism: Lepidium aucheri; assembly: GCA_900406435.1. NCBI lineage: Eukaryota > Viridiplantae > Streptophyta > Magnoliopsida > Brassicales > Brassicaceae > Lepidium > Lepidium aucheri. The sequence continues at coordinate 2,315 of OVBA01004718.1, forward strand.
GTATTTTTTAATATTTTTGGGCATTACTCGAACCTGATGGATTTTACCCAAAATCAAACTGAATCTGAATTGAATAATAAGGGTCTTAAATGGATAATAAATGTAAACCCAGAAATCCAAAATATAACAGATCTGAAGCAAATCTGATACTGAAACCTGAATTCCTAGGGCTAGACAAGCCAATTGCCTACCTACTTCCTGATTTTTTTATTTAATGTCAGCTTAATATAGAAAGTTAAGCGAATATATATATATATATATATATATCATAATATAATATATTTATATTCCCTCAATTTCAAAATATAAAGGATTTAAATGTTTCTATTTCGTTTCAATTTATTAAGTGTTTTACATAGATAAAATTAAATGAAGTTGATATTTTTTATCTTTATTGTTACATAATTAACTATGAATATTTAGATTTTTTAAACTAAATATTAAATAAATTTTAGATAATAAATGAGTTACTTTATTTATGTGTTTTGACTAAAATTTTTTATATTTTGAAATAAATGAGTATGTTCTAAATTTATTGGTAATAATAATGCTTCTTCTGTTTAATTATAATTCTAATAGTCTCTTACTATATGGTCAAAATGTTAAATAACTATGTCTATAACTATTTTTATTGAAATTCAACTTCATGCAATTGTATAATTACAAAAATTTAGAACTGAAGTTATATAGTAAAATTTTGCCGTTCCCAGTTATTAATAAAAATTTCTTGTTTATATCTTTACACACACAATATAATATTATAAATCAAAAGCTTTGGTAAATGAAGGTTGTGACTAGATAGCAACTTAGTGGAATGTCGACATTTCTCATGATTGATAGATTTTGTTGATTAAATTGTGTACTCAATTAGTCTTTTTATTTAAGTTAATTGAATACTGTTAACTAATATTCTTTTATCAACAAATTATAATTTGTTGATTCTGTTTGCAGTTAATGTGGCACTGATAGAAAATTTGTTAATCATGCTTTATTTGAATGTCTTCCAGCAATTTAAATATAGGTTATTTTCAATATTTTCTCAGTTATTAATATATTTCCAAATAACGCAATTTGGTCTAATATAAATTATTTGTTATAGCATCTACTAGATATTGTGGACACTACAAAAATTATGCACATTGATAGTAGATTACATTAGGAATTTTTACAAGTGCTATAGAAACTTGTTTCCGGATTTTTGTATCAATATAATAACATTTAAAATATACTAAGCCTATTGATAGCAGAGCGGGAAACCAAAATCAAATCGGAGGAAAGATTTTTCTACACTTAATATTTTCAAAAAAAAATTGCCTGTTTTTTTGATATAGTATTTTCTTCTTCAAGAGGCGTATCTGAAAAAATTGAGCTTTTTTCCATCTTTACTTGTCATTTCGATAAAATCAACTATCAGAGAAATCAAATTTTCCCACTTAACAAAGAAATCGATTTTGACAAAAATCAATTTCAAATATCTTGTTTTTTCTCGTCGACAAAATCTCAAAAATCTCGTCTTCTCGTCTACCACTGTCGGAAAGCTTCATGTATTAAATTGATTTTTCCCTAGGCTTCGAGTCCGATAGTTGTTGTTCAAGGTATGTACCTTTCTCGTGAAATCAATTTAGTGTTCTTCTTTTGTCAAGTTCTAAAATAATTTTGACCTAGGCTTCAATTTGAGTATTTGATTTTTTTCTTTTTTCTTTTTGTGACATTAACAAGCTTCAATTTGAGGAAGATTTGTATGTAAAGAAAGAGGTTATCAGCAGTTTGTGTAAGTTATATATGTCTCTAACACATAGATGGTTAATTTCTTTTAGATTTTTTGACATATTAGTATAACCTAATGTTTTTGAAGATTTCTGGGTAGATATGTGAAGATTGAAGTGATATATGTATATATTGAGTAGCTTGAGTAGATTTCTTCATTTGTCAGATGTTTAAAATCTACTTGTAAGTTTCAATTTGAGTATTTATATACATATGAAGATTGAGTACATATATGAACCCATTAGGTCTTGTTTGTTGTTATCTCCAAATGGTATAAAAGATATTAGCTATTGTTTTCTAACTAACTATGTAGAAATATAACGTTTTTGTATTTTCTTAGTTTTGATATAGTCTGATTAGTTGAAATCCTTTTATAAGTTAAAATGGGTTGGATTATGAATTTGTTTTGTCAAATTAGCTTGTTTGTAGCTCTAATCTGGTATAGAGATTGATGTTCTTATTAGTGTTAGGATTATGAATATGTTGATAAAGGTTAGTATCAATAGAAATTTATTTGGTTTCTCTTAGTATTACTAATTGTTAGAGTTGAATACAAGGTTGATATATGTTGGATTATAACATGCTCTATCAAACTAGCTTATTTGTATGTCTAGTCTGGTATACTTTGTTTTATTAGTAACATTACAAATGTGATTTTGTCTCTGTTAGTATTACTTTTATTGAGTTGAATACAACTTTGATTATGAACATAGTCAAAATTGATTGCTTGTGTATCTAATCTGGTATAGCTTGTTCTGTTGCTATCATCACCATAATGTCATTGATAAGTATGTGGTAATGCTTGTGTGTTCTGTAAAGGTAATTTCATATAATGTTGGACAAGGATTGAGCTCATCTTTGTTGAGCTGATTCTGCTTATGAGAGGGATGCTTGGAACTTGTACGTGCTGTTTCAATTGGTTTAGGTGTCGGTGATAGAATAGTATGTCCATGTAATAACTACATAAATATAGATCGTCATTTAGGTATTGTTGTTGTTGACCATTTAGACAGAAGAGGTATGGATAAGTCTTCTAAGTTGCATAAGGAAAGGTACATTATGGTGATGTGAACAATAAAGATGACTTTTTTGAGAATTTTGACCAATTGGAATAAAGAGATTTGTGGATTATATCAAGCACTTAGGTATTTAGATAAAAAAAATAGCAAATAATGTAGAGATAGTTGGGGGTTTAGAAAAGTTAGAATATGTGTTTCTAGTCAAAATAGCATATGCAACGACTCCTTATATATGAGTTGTGTATCCCACATCAAACTGTTAGCAATAGTCTCTCTGATCAAACTCAAGACATATAATGACTAGTCAAATAAGAGCTTCAATGATCTCCTTGAGTCATTACCAGAGATGCTACCGGAGGACAATGTACTGCACACGTCTTTGTATGAAGTGAAGAACTTGAAGTCTTTTGATATGGGTTATCAAAAAATTCATGCATGTATAAATGACTATTTCTAGTTTAAGAATAAGTATAAGAAGTTAGATAATTGTTCTAAATGCAATACTTAAATCTGGAAGAGTAACATACATACAAATATAGTGAAGAAATGAGTGCCACAAAAAGTGTTTAGGTATTTTCTTACAATATCATGACTTAAGAGGAGGTTTAGACTAATGAAACGACAAAAGACTTCAGTGGCATTTTAGCACCAAGTGAACTGATGGTAAGCTTCGTTATCTTGTAGATTCTCTGACATGGACTCAAATGGATGACAAGTATCCCTCGTTTGTTGTTGAACCAAGAAAAATTAGAATAGGACTTTCCACTTATGGCTTTAATCCGTTAAATACAAAGAATACTATGTATAGTTGTTGGCATATACTGATGGTGGAATACAATTTGCCACCACACCTATGTATGAAGAAGGAGAATATGATGCTTACATTGTTGATTCCTTGACCAATCAACCTTGAAATAGTATTAATGTGTACTTAGAACTTTTTAATTGAAGATCTGATGCATTTGTGGAATGATGGTGAGCTAACATATGATGCATTTAGTAAGACCATTTTCAAGTTTAATGCAATGCTTCTTTGGACAATCAATGATTTCTCAACCTATGGACAATCTTGCAAGTTGTGAAGTCAAGGGTAAAATGGGCTGCCAGTAATGTGGAAAGAATACTAACAGTTTGTGGTTAAGTAACAACAGAAAGCATGTTTATATGTCTCACCAAAAGTGTCTGCCTCAAAATAATAAGTATCAGGCCAAAAAAATATGGTTTATAGTCAGGTTGAATAAAAGGCTATGATATTAAGTGGTCACAATATTTCTCAAATCCTAAGGAATTACAAGAATGATTTTGAAAATGTATAGGAATCACTTAGAAAGAGGAGACAGACTGATGACAATGAGGATGGTAGTAGTGAACCAGAGGGCGAGTTAAATGAAGAGGAAGTAGACTTAGAGGAGTTGTCTAGATAGAAAAAGAGATCAATTTGTTTCAAGTTGTTGTATTGGAGGTATGTCATTTTGATTTTTAGTTATTCTTAAATATATTATGAAACTCGCATCTCTTTATGTACTTAGATTTATATTGTTCTAATATTTTAGGTGTGTGAGTCTCGATGACTATAAGGTAACTCGACTTAAATCACATATTACCATGTGTTGATGCAGCAACTACTTTCGGTTAAACTTAGAGGGTTGATACTTAAAGGTCCTACATATGAAATCACACGGTTACGTACATTGTACCATCATATGTGTCAGCGTTAATTGACATAAAAAAGATCAAAAATCACAGCTCTTGAATCAGAGTTTGTGGAAACACTTTGCATGTTTAAAAGATTTTTTCCTCCAAGTTTCTTTTATATCATGTTGCATATGACAATCCACTTATTTTTTATGATTATGCATGTTTCTGTGTGTGTGGTTTTAGTAAGTAACTTACTAATTAATGTTGTAATGTTTCAGCTTAATATACTAGTCAGCCAAAAAAAGAAATTAGCCAAATGTAAGACAATTACTCAACCAGAGGATGAGGTCGAGTTTGTTAGTAGTCAAATGGAGCAGTAGACTTTACCACAAACTCAACAATCTGAGAAAGAGGTGGAGTATCAGATTGTTGAAGGTACACAAGAAGCTAAAAAAGAGTTGGAACATGACAGTAATGAAGCTACTAATAAAGTGAATCCCCAAGGAGGAAATGAAGATGATGCACTTGCAATTGGCTTAAATGAGTCTATTGAAACTGGTAATTATTATGGATCTGATACAAGTGGAATTGATAAAGAGCATGAAAAAGTCCAACATCAAGGTAAGAGAAGAAGAGGACCAACTAAGATGAGAGACTTTGCAAAAGATCCTAACACACGGGAGAAAGTTGACTTCACTGCCATGAAAGAACCATGTGGTCCTGGAACTATGAAGTTGTCATCTTATGTAGGTCCATTGGTTCGAGAACATGAGCATGTTATAGTTGATGACTATAGGAAAATCAGTAAAGAAATCAGAATAATTTTGTGGAAATTGGTTCAGGTGATTAAGTAAATTTCCACTAGTGAGTTATATCACACTAATATATAACCAGCTTTTATTGTGAATACAGGCAAGATTTAAACTAAATGAAAAATATCAAAAAATGTTACGATTAAACAGAAGGGATGCTTGTGGAAAGCTTCTAAATCACGGCTTATAACTCAGATTAGGAGTGCACCTAACAAACAATCCAGAATGTGTATCAGACCAAAGAATATTCCAATTATTGAATGGATGAACTTTCTCACATGAAAACAAGCAATGCTTATAAGGTATTTATTTGTATGTATTTAGTGGAATGTTGCTCATTGAAATGTTGTAGCTAGGATTATACTTGTGAATATTTGCATTATGTTTCTAGGAAATTAGTGAAAAATATATAGAGAACAAGACATAATTAGATTCCTCACATTTGTAGACGTCGAGGAATGATCAGACTAACAGAGAACATGGTTAGTAAATTGTTTCTTTAAGTGGATCAGATATATACATCACTGTTAACACTGTATATTTTGTATAGACAATGGAAAGCCAATAACCTTCTAGTGTAACAAGACTCAAAGTTTGGGTAATGTCTCGTACTAGAAAAGATGGTACTCTAGTAAATACCAATGCAGCTAAGAAGACCGTAAGTTGTAGCTGATATGTTTGCATTGTATAATTTTATATTGTAAACTGGCTCTGAATTCAATGTATTTTGACAAATGAAAGCAGCTGAAATAGAGATTGATGTTCCTTCAACATCAAATCCAAAAGAAAATGGCTTTTTTAGATTTTGGGGCCAGATAATCCGGGTAGATTAAGGGCAATGGGCAGAGGAATAAACATAACCAAACTAGCTTTTTTAGGTGAAGAAACAATTGTATGACTCATATGCAAGAAAAGCAAATCAGTTTTCAAAAAGTTGATAACTTAGAAGCTTAATTGCCAGTATGAAAGTTAGTATGCTCAATATATGTTTTAAATGATGCGATTTGATGAAGTGGAAGCTCAAACATTGTTTTAATGTCACAGAAAGCAGAAGCATAAGTAGGTGAAAACTCAGCTCCAAGAGTACGTACTCACATCTCATACTGCCTAATATGTATTCTATGTATATTAGTTAATTGTTTTACTATAAATATTGCTAGAGTGTAAACAGATAATCACACCCTAAGTGTGTGCTTCTTGACTGGTGTGGTTCTGATGAAATAATGGTTGAAGGACGTGTTTTGTCGTCTGATACCTAAGATTTTGTCAATTACATTCTATTAGGGCCTAACTCAGTTATGATATTAGTGGAGAATGCAAAAAAGTTATGTAGATTCCTTTGGAGGCCTGCACCAAACATATTTAGTATTGAACAAGTTGTTGGTCAAATTATTGCATGGCCTGCTAAATCTTATATTCTACTAGATATTATGACTAACATAGAGGACATTACACCAAAGATAAATGTATGCTTAATGTAAGTATGAACATTTACGAAGGCTGAATGATGTTGTTTTCTGATTGTGTTACTAGGGCTTAGATACTCTATTAATAAGTGTAAATTGCTTAATTAGAGTAGAAATAAAGGCGTTGTTGTTGTAGGACGTTGACAGACACAAGAACCAAAAGCAATGGTTAACTGACTTCATCTCAGACCAAATGCAGTTAAGGTATTTGTTGATTGGAACCTGATACTTCTCTGTGGAGGCTTATAATGGATGTTAGTACAATTGAAAACTGTCTGAACTCTTTCGTAGCATGGCTTTTAACAAGTGTGGTGTTAGAAACACCATATTCTCCATTTCAACGTACTACATAGTCTATGTTTAGGACTACACAGTCTCCTCCTGAAACTCTTGTGGCTCCAACAATGTAGACCACATTATCTCAACCTGAGAAAAATGCAACAGCTCTTCCAGGTCTTGTCAAGAAGACAAAAATCTCTTTATCACTGTCACATATACGACAACCTTTGGTAATATAAAGTTTCAGATACTTTATTGTAATGTTTATTTTGTTTGATTACATATTTTACATAACGTGTACATATTTGCATCGTAAAAAACAAGAATTGACTAGCATGGACATTCGAAAATGCAAACTTACAGATGTAAGTGGGAAAGAGATGGTGATTGCAGAAGGGTGCTTGTCTACTAACAATCTAGACCAAGTTGTTCATTGTGTTCCACTTAGACCATATAGAGTCCGAGTTTGGGTAGATATAGAGAATGTTAAGGATGTTGCAGTTTGGAAGCCTTCTTCTAACTAAGTGTTATTAGACAATATATATATGTAGTGACAAATAACACACTAATATAAAGTGTGATATAATTGCATACCAAAAAATACTACAACATATAGGAGAGAAAAAATAGTTATGGATGATATAGCGTTTACAAAAATATTATAGATCACGTATGATAACGTTCATCGTATGCTAAGAACATCCATTTTTTTTGTAGTGGGATGACATATTTTTTCTATTGATTATTTAGCATATTTGGAAAACGAGGAATGCAAAATTATTTTCAAACTTAGATAAAGATCCTACATATTGAATTTAAAAAGTAGAGACTAATGTTTTAGAAAGGCTTTATGCCAGAAAAGATGTCTCTGATTCTCAACCTAGGATTGTAAACTCAAAACCATCATGGGTCGAGATTTCTTAGCTAGTTTCAGTGAACCCAGCTTTCACTGGATATCGTTGTTTTGTGGATGGTGCGTGGAGAGCATCATACTTTCACTTCCCTGATTTTGTAGAGGGAGTGTGCATGGAAGCTTATTTTATTCCAAGAAGTCTTTTGACTTTATATTCAAAGTTAGAAGCGATTATTTGGGCGATGAAAAGTCTACTTACTCTTCACATGTTGGAGGTCGAGCTAGCGACGTATTGTTCAGATTTTTTACAAATAGTGTTAGCTCCCAGCAAATGGTCTCTCCTCACTTAGAAGCTTTTGAGCGTTTGAAGAACTTATTTAGATCATTCTCTCCTCATATAATTTCTAGATCTCTGAATAATAAAGCTGATTTTTTCACTTATAATATTAGAAGATTATATTGTGTTTCAGGTTTGATGTAATCGTGGAGGTCCATCATTTTTTTAATTAAATTTTCAGTTAACCAAATATTTTTATCATTATTTAGATTGAGAGACTCAATTCATATTTGAAATATTAAAACTTACTAATCGAAATTACACAATTACATAAAATCAAAATATTTGATTGGACTAAATTTGTGAAGATATTTAAATCAAGATTGTATACATGCTATCAATCCAAACAAAAATTTGTCAAAAATAAAATATCATATTGAGATGTTAAATTATATATATATATATATATACATTCAAAAGTAGACGTTAGGATAAGAGGATATGGATAAACCTAAAAGGCTTTGAAGTTTCAAGATCCCTAACTTCGTCCCAACCCCAGCTGTTCCTTGGACCAGCACAATGCACTCTCCTCTTTAATAGTGATGTTTATTTTTTTAACAAATACTAACATTTATTACCTATTATATGAGCATGTACTACCTTTTTTTTAACAAAAGAGAAATTTAGGCCAAAATTCAAACCAACTTTCCGGAAATTAGGCACGGTCTGAATTTAAGTATCTGAGACTAAATAGAAATGATTAGCAATTTGACACATAGAAATTGATTTATGATCTAAATCAATAGAATAATTTTTTCTTCAAGTGGAAACTCCTGTACCACCAATCCTTGGCTAACATGTACAATTTTTTTTTTTTTAGTAAAAGCCTTAGACAGGAAACTGAGAGATGATTCAACGTAATCTATTTGTCGATTCCACTTATTTTAAATTTTGACGTAGCTTGAAGGATACTTGGATGAATAAAGATGTAACCGGCCAATTCAAATAATTTAATATATGTATTTATACAAAGATTGTTAAGATTTTGGGAACCGTAAAATACATAATTTAACTGGATGAAATATAAATTATATTAAAAGAAAATGGCAGGCATGCCAATAAAGTAAAGTGAAGTGAAAAAAATGTAAAGTAAAGATATGAATAAGTGCTTCGAAAGAAAGGGAACATAACCCACTTGCGTTACCCTACCTCGAATCATGTATTTATCACCTCTCCTCATTTTTCGTGTTTTTTATATTACAAATATAAATATCGAATTTTAAGACCATAGTTTCGTCAGATTAATCAACTAGTCATCTATCTCAATACTTGTCCTCATCTCGTAAAATCAATTTCTTTTCCAACTTGTATTATATGCCCTCGTAAGTCGTATACGTCATTTCTACAATTTTCTAATATTAAAATTTTTGTCAGACCTTCTTTTTTTTTGCTCAAATTTTTTTCGTGAGACTTATATGATTAAAAGATAGATAATACGTAAAAACAGTATTTGCTTGGAAAAATATGTCGTTTTAAATTATGCGATGTAACGGCGTAACTTTATTTGACAAATATTAATTTGGTAACCATCCGTTTCAAAGAATAATCAAAACGTCTGCTTCATCATCAATTAGAGATGCATGTAAAACAAATAATAGAGACAGTCATATTTAATAAATAAAAGTTTCTTTATTATTCTTACCAATTTGTTATTTTTCTCTTTTTGTAAGAGGTAGTAACAGAAACGTTAATACCTAAAATGCTTTATACACATCAAATCAATATAAATGCACACACTCACGTAAGAATTAAACCAAATAAAATATACATCGATAAAATGAATTTTTTATTGCTTGAGAGAACATCCATACTTAAATTATCAACTAATGCAAAATAATACTAATGAGAGTTGTCGGTTAATGAGTTTATTTTGTCAAGAGTAATGAATATTTTGATTGTAACTTGTGAGTTGTGACTAGTTATTGTTTTGTCAACTTGTGATTAGTTTTGAATAATTTGGTTAAGTAAGCAATGCGAAGCTGTCTCTTTCCATGTGCAATCTAAAGGCGTGAAACAGAAGCCGTCCGATGATTCCTCGTAATCTACAAGCTCGTTCAGGAATGCTAATCCTACGGCGGATACAAAACGAAGATATTGCCAAATCTTCATGACAACAACTACTAGTTTATTTTCTTTTGTCTCTCTCCCTCTCCTGTAATATTTTTTTAAAAAAATAATAAATAGTTGAAAGCGAAGAAAAGAAGCATTATTAACCTCATAAATATATCTTTCTTTTGAAATAAATAATATTAAAATGGGAGATATTTTATTTTGGCTGTGTTATAAACTATTCCTTTGTTTTTTTATATATAATATTTTAGAATTTTCACATAGATTAAGTAAACATTAACTTTTTTGTTTTATCATAATTTTCGAAACAATCTAACCAATTATATATCAATCTACAGACTTTAAACAATTAAGAATACTTAAAATACATTAAATTTTGAATTGAAAATTAAAAACATCAACTAAAAAGAAATAGTTTTTTTCTAAAATATCAAATAAAACTAAATAGAGAGAGTATATAATAAAATTAACTTAGAATTCATAATAACCTTTAAAAATAGGTTTAAATTAGGTTTTGCTACATATATCTATACGAAAATTCACAATTAATTCAATTCATATACAAAAAAATCTAAAAAACTAAAATTTAATAAAAATATTTCAGTTCTTGATATGGTTCCTGTACGAGTGGATTTGATTCTCTGGATACATAAATTTATGACACATTCTGGTATTTTATCGGATTTAGTTTATCTAAATTTGGTATTTTGGTTATATTAGTTTAAATCTTATTCAAATATATTTTTCGGGTATAGTTTGGTTCAATATTGATCGAGTTCGGATATGAGTAGTTTTGTATAAAAATTTAAAATTAAAAAGATCTAATAGTAAAACTCGAAAAACTAAAATTTGGATCTTGATTTGGTTCTGTTGCGGGTCTAGTTTTTTGGGTATATAGATTTAGAAACCATTTGAGTATTTTTCAGCTTTGGTTCCTCTAATTCGGATCAATTTTTGTTTGGGTCTTTAAAACAACATCTTGTAACCAAAATTTTAAAATATTAATATGGGTCTAACAACACAAATAAGCACGACTTACAAAACAATCAAAATAATCTAATCATACATTATAACAAGTCTATAATCCTAATATTTGTTAAAGTCCACACATAATAGCTTATTGCCATTCTAGATATAATAGACATCCGGCTTATATATAAGTGAATTTATTGTATACTCCCTCTGTTTTTTATTACTTGATGTTTTAGGAAATAATTTTGTTTTTAAATAGTTGATATTTTGCATTTTCAATGCATAATTGACCTAAATTTTTTTATTTTGCCCTTATTTAATTTTTTTTCTTTGTCTTCTCACTTCTTTATTTTTTTATAATCAAGTAATAAATAAGGGTATAATGTCATTTCACAAAATTTCTTAATATGTGTGAAATTTGTAAAACATCAACTAATTAAAAACAGAGGGAGTATTTGATTTCATTAATATTTTCTTAAGGTTTTTATTTTATTTGAAATAATTGGGTCTAGCACTCCGAATGAGTTTTAAATTGTATAGAATGTCACAAAATTTATTTTTTATGGGGAATACCATTTCTTGTGGCAAATGAGGCATTCCATATTACAATTTTGTCTTTTTTAGTTGGGAAGAAAAGAGCGATGAGAGAAGAAACACTAAATAAGAGGATATAAAAAGGTGGAAAAGAAATAAAATTAAGTAGAGAAATAAGAAAAAAGGAAGAAAGAGTAAAAATTGGGCAATGAAAATGCGATTTTTTATTTGGCAATGGATATGGATATAAATAATGGACGTCTAACACGGATACAGACGTAAGCGATGGTTATAAACTTGTCTAAAATAGACATAAATATGTCTAAAACGGACAGAGACGTAAATGATGGACATAAGCGCGTCTAAAATGGACACATACGTAAATGATAGACATAAACATGTCTAAAATAGATACATATGTAAGTGATGAACATAAATATGTTTAAAATAAGAAAAAATTAACTAATATAACCTACTTTATTTTATATATTATTAAGATAACCTTTTTTCAAATTACTTAGATAACCTACTTTTTTCAAATATACCTATTTACTCTTCACTTCAAACATTCCTTATAATCTTTCTAGTTTGTCTTCAATTTTTCCATAAACAAAAACCTACTGTTCTAGTTTTGATTTCCTATAAAACCAATCACGTTGAATTTTTTTAGTTTCCCTGTTTCAATTTTCCCAAAAAAAAGAACTTATTCTCTGTTCAAGTTTTGTTAGGTTACACAATACAAGGTGTCTGAGTTATCTGCTGCATAATAAAGTTTTTTTTATTGAATTTTAGTGATTCCTAAATAGAAATTGTGTTTTTCATTGAATATTGATTAATATTGAGTTTCCTATGCGTTAAACCATGTTTGATTTTAGTGAATTCTAAAACTAATTTTTTCGCGAAAACTGGATCAATCTGTCTAATTGGAGACTGATCGATCCATCTTTGTTGAAATAAATAAGCGACACAGAATAATCCAGACCGATCGGTCTGGAACTGGAGCGATCGGTCTGGATTATTCTGTGTCACTTATTTATTTCAACAAAGATGAATCTGATCCTGTTTTTTTCATAAAAATTCATTTTGTTTGTCATGTGATCGGTCTACACGATGTGACATTGATCCTGAATTTTTTTTTCATAAGATGACGATACAGAAGAGTGATCAGTTAGGATTTCCAAAACGACTTTTTACCGTTGGTACAGAGTCGAAATTCAAAAAAAAAATTAATTATCATTGCAAGCCTGAGTGGTTAGAAGAAGTTGGTTTTGCTGTTGGTGAGGAAGTGTGGAACAAAATAAGAGATTCTGCATTAGGGGTTGTTGTAAACTTCACCGACAATAAGTTCACTTGGTCTTCAAAGGTTGTGCAGTATATTCTTCAGAAATAGCTTGTGTGTACCAAAAAACATGAGATATGGTGTTTTTATGGTAATATACCTGCTCGGTTTTCCCTATCAGAGTTTGAAGCCATAACGACTTTAACTGTTTACTGTTTCCCGATGAAAAAAGTTAGATGTAAGTCCTAATACTGGAAAAGACTTGTTTTGGCAAAAGTTGAAATTAAAAGGAAGAAGTCTGGACAAGAAGGATTTGAAAGCTGTGTGTGGAGAAGTAGCTTCTTGGTCCACAGAGGAAAAAACTCGGTTTGCATATTTGTCTATTGTTTTAGTCATTTTGGGTTATGACGATAAGGTGCAACTTAGTCATTCAATGGCGGATATGGTTTTTGATTTGGAATGTTTTGAAAAGTATCCGTGGGGAAGATTAGCTTTCAAGGAATTGATAGATTCAGTTAAAAGTGTTGTCTATACCGCATCATCATGCATTATTCATGGGTTCATACAAACACTCCAAGTATTGGCGTATTATGTTGTACCTAATCTTGGTGCGATAACCGGTAGACCATCTCATGTTGATTGTCCGCTTCTTCTAAAATACAGAGGTACAAAAGGAAAAAAGAGTGTTTTTATTATTTGTTTTGTTTGTTTTGTTGAGCTCGTGAATTTTTTAATTTCAAAGTTGTTGTTTTATGGTTTTTGTAGAGCAATCTAACTTCTTTAGTGAATGATTTGGAACCTGCTGTTTGGGACAATGAACGGACGGACATAAAAATTGATGTTCTTATCAAAGCAATTATGAAAGATGGTGGTCTGGGCTCAGTAATTTGGGTTGATGAGAGGTTGTACAACTTAGTAGACGACATTCATGATGACAATGGTAATGGTCTTGAAGAAGCTAAAATTGTGAACGAATCAAGTCAATGGAATAAACAAGTGCAAAAAATGGGGGTGGAGAACAAGAAATCGGTTAGTTCTGGTTTTAGTTTTTTAAAAGATAAGGTTCAGGAATTACAAGCAAAAAATAATGCTCTTGAGGATGAATTAGACGATATGAGGAAGAAGATGAATCAATTTGAAGCGATGCACACTCAAATTGCTTTTTTGAAGAAGAGGTGAAGAAGAAAGACTATGAAACGATACTTTTAAGAATTAATTTCCTTGAGGAAGAAGCAAAGAAGAAGGATTATAGTGAGTTACTTCTAAGGGCTCAAACACTCGAGAAAAATTTGTCTAGTTCGAGAATGAAGCCGAAGACTGCAGAGGTAGATCACAATTTCTTTTTAACTTATAGTCTGAAATATTATTTTGTACTTTAAAAGTTTTTTTTTATAATTTTTAATCAATATACAGGATTTTGCAATTTCTTCGCTGAGAGACGAAGATTTAGATGATGTGCCGACATCCGCAAATCTTGCTGACTTATGTGGTCTGAAAACAGATTTCAAGAAATTGATATCATCTGATGATGAAAGCACAGAATCTGGAAGCTACCCAACTACCAAAAGGTATGAAGATCTATCCCAAAAATCTTTCAATGTGAAGATATTTGAGTCTAATTCTTCATCTGGAAAATTGAGTGAAAAGTCTATGACTGCAATAAAAGCAATGTTTAAAGATGGTAACGATAAACACATTAGAGGGAAAAGCACAAGAGTGAAAAAACCTGGACCTTCATTACTAACACCGTATAGGGTGTACGACCCTGCTATCGGCATCACAAATAAACGTTTGAAGACCACTACGGGGATTCAATACAATGTATTTGCACTGGTGGATCCTCAGAAAATTAAGACTTTGAATGATTGGCTTCTATTAAAGCTGTGAGAAATTTGATCGTGATTCTATGTCTTTAATTAATGTTTACTTATACTATTCATTAACTTTAAAATGTAAATTTCAGAGACTATCCAACAGAATCTGGACACAACGGAGAAGACTTTTTTAATGTACTACAGAAACCACAAGGCAGGCTAATTTCATTGGTAAGTTGATGTCATACATAGCAACAATTTTTTTTTTTTACTTTGTATTAACATGAATTTTTTTTATTTACAGCACACAGAGTGCGCAATGAATATGTTGCGTTCAAGATTTATGAAGAATCCAATAATGTTAAGGAGTAGAAGAATCGCTTTCCTCGATGCTTATTTCACTGATTTTTGGTGCTCGAAGTATAAAGATCTTAGGTTAGAAAGAAGTGAAAGTTTTTCCAAACTGATCACGTCAATACACTAATGGTGAATTCCTAGAATTTGCTAAACCAAGACTGTCTTGGAGGACTGACGTAGATGATATTTACTATGTGCAAAATATTGGTCAAAACCATTGGGTTGCACTCGTTATTTTTATTCCAAGTCGATCTGTCGAAGTTTTAGATTGTGGTTTTAATGGCACTTTAAACGAAAGCATTTTTGCAGTAGTGAAACCAATAGCGCATATGCTACCCCATCTTCTACGTGCTACACCACCAGAATCAGAAAGCGGAAGTATGAGTGTCGAACAGTATAAAATTCGAAGACCACACCGAGGAATTCCACAAATGCTTAAGGTTGGTGATTGTGGTATCTATGCCATTAAGTTCATCGAATGTCATGCGTTAGGTGTGCCATTTAAAACACCAATTTCTGATTTAAACATCAAGATTGTAAGAGAGAAGCTAGCTTCAAAGATTTTTGATGAGTTGAAATATTAGGAACCAACTTTTGAATCGAATGTTTTTTTTGTGATATAAATCTATTGCTGCTCGGTCTTTTATTTTATTTTTATTCGGTAAATATGATAGATCCATATATGAAGTTGACTTAAGATACATTTTTTTCCAGAACAAACAAGACCAATCGATCTACGTATAGACCAATTGGTCTACACCATTTTATGCATTAAACTACGAACCAGAACTATACGGATTGATCGATCTATGCTAAGACCAATTGATTCGTATTGTTCTGGTTCGAACTTAACGAATTTAATGGCGTAGACCGATCGATCTCCGTATAGATCGATCGGTCTACACCAATAAATTCGATAAACTTCAAACCTGAACAATATGGATTGATCGGTCTAGGCGTAGATCGATCGATCCTTATAGTTCTGGTTCGTAGTTTAATGCATAAAATGGTGTAGACCGATCTGTCTATACGTAGATCAATCGGTCTACGCCATTATATTCATTAATAACAAACCAGAACAATACAGATCGATCGATCTACGCCAAGACCGATCGATCTGTATTGTTCTGGTTCGATGTTTATCGAATTTATTAGTGTAGACCGATTGATCTATACGTAGATCGATCGGTCTGGTTTGTTCTAGAAAAAAAATTTCCGAAACAAGTGTATGATGTTTCTGAATACACACCGCTGACTTATTTTCGTTTGCCGTATTCGATAAACATTGTTGATAAAGAAAATTCTTTAAAATATTTAGAGAAAATAACATTACAACTACAGTTTTGGAAAGCATAGAAATACATAAATATCTTAATGTTTATAACTAAAAAGTTAGACAAAGAAAGTGATAGATAGTAGTCTGGAATAGTAATCAAAGCGATAGATAGTAGTCCCTACGTGGAGCTGTCACTCTCACTGCTTCTCTCTCCTGCTTGACGTCTCCAGTGTTGAGAACAGCGACTAGACCCTTCACCTGCGTCATGAATCATTTTGAACCGGACCTCACGCGCACGAGTTCCAATAGGTACCTTGACATCATCATCACTACGACCTTCCTCTTCGTGATCGCTAGGAGGGTCATCGTTAGGTACTCTTTCAGTCCTACTCCTACAAACCTGTCAATGTCAAACACATAAACAAAACAGAGTGTCATATATCATAGATGCCGAGTTCTTGTGACTCATGTCATTGGTAGAGTGTACCTATGGACCAGATAAACAAGCACATGGGCGTGTCTTAGAAATAGCAGCCCATATTTGGTGAAGTATGTCATTGTTTTTACGTAGTGTATCTATCTTCCACTACTCACGTTCCTCCACATTCTCTGGTTGTGGTACGTCTGGTAAAAGATATTGGCTTGAATCACTTGGAAGAAGAATTCGTTGTTGTACATCATCACCATCATCATTAACATGAGATGAAGACGCTTGGAACGCAGATGGATGATGTTGAGGTCGCCCTTTGGTGGGTACATCAAGGAGGACGGATTCTGATGGTTCAAATATCAAATTCTCTCGTGAAATGAGAGATGTCATATCTCTCGCTGGGAGTGTAAGCAACTTCTCAAGGCCAGACCAAGTATAAAAGTAGTACGTGTTATACTCCTTAAGGATATGATAGCTAATCATGTGTTTTTGATCAATCTTTGGCACCGTGTCCACTGATTCATACTGAGACAAGTCAACACCAATATAGGTGAAAATGTGAGTAAGAAGTGTACCGATATAGAGCTCCTTCNTCTCTTCATTGATTTCTATGCTTGAGTCTTCAACTTCACAAGTTCAGATATAAGAACGGTATCAAGGTTAACATCATTCGGTGGATATGCCGAGAACTCATCCAGAAAGTGTTTGACCCCATAAAACAACAACCACAACTCATCATCACGAACAGAACTCGGCTCTCCTTTGAAGAACATAGAGTTGCCGATGATTTTCGCAGCAACGCGGACCACTGGGTTACGAATGTGACTTATCTTTGCTCCACGAGAAACGTAAGTACCCTTCGCAATAAGATCCCAAAACCTGCTCGCATCATCGAATTTACCAAATCCAATTTGCTCATGGTGCGGGAAGCCAAATATATCACACACCTCATTAATTGCTAAGGTGTAGAACTTCTTATTGATAAAGAATGTGAGTGTTATTTCGCTTGCTATTGGTTCTGAAGGGTCTTTGTATGTAACCCACGAACAAGCTTTGGGTAAGTCTCGTAATCTTCTAGGTAGAAAGCTCTGAATCCAATGTTCTCTAATAAATTAGACACATCATCCCATAGGCCAAGTCTTTCAAGTACATGCTGAGCAGCAATCTTATTCGGATAGATGGTAACCTTTTGCATTACGGCTAAGAAAACTGAATCATGTTTTTGCCACTTAGAGGAAGCCGGGAAGTTCGCTAGATCGTTTTCTTGATCCTCTTTGGACTGACGTGTATTCTTCTCAAACGTCTTTCGCGGCATCTACATTTATAGTAACATAAATTACAATTTACAACAACATAACAATAAAAAATTCAAACAAAATTCACAAATTAATTGTAATTTCAAGTTAAAAAACTCAAACAAATTTACAATTTTTGGTGTATTTGCAAGTCAACAAACCACACAAAAATTATAATTTTGATGTAATTATAATTCCTCATTCTCCAACAAGTTAAAAATTTGGGTTTATTTGCAAGTAAACAAACCCCAATTTTTTTTTTAAATTTTGATGTAATTACAAGTTAACAAACTCAAACAAATTAACAATTTTGGTGTAATTTTATGATAAAAAACCAATTAACGAAATAAAATCATGGTGTAATTTCAATAAAACCAACCATAAACCCTAACCTAAAAAATTCTCACAATTTTGAAATCAACACTAAACCCAATCTTAGATGATCAATATCACTTACATAACTAGTTTAGAGAATCAAAACAACCCATCATTCATAAACAATCAAGTTCTAGAACAATCAAACTCGTGTTTTAATTATGGATTTTTGAAAATTTACCTTAATAGATCGGAAATAATATGATGATATCCGGGTAGAGCACGAAAATTCAATAACAATGGAGCAAATAATTATGTGATTTGGTTGAGTGTAGGAGTTTTTGTGTTTGAGAATGAGGAGAAAGTTAAAGGAGGAAGAGAGGAAGAGGATGACAATGTCGAAGAAGAGAGAAGAGATGAAAGAAATGTTTTGCAGATTTTAGGTTATAAAATCAATTTTAGTGGTTTATTTCGGTCCAATTTAAGTTGCAACCGGTTTAGGAAACCCGGTTACAAAAAAAAAGAGCAGACCGATCGATCTATAACATTATGTTGTTTACTATGAACCCACATATTATTTACGAACGTTCTGTGACGATTGTACTTCTTCTGGAATTGTAGCTCTTGTTTCTTCCCGTACCTTTCGTTTTCCTAACAACTTCTCCAAAGCTGATAGATATCTAGATTTTTTTGGTCTTCCTGCACTACATCTTACTTTTGGTGGTAGACATATGAATTTTGCTGCATCATCTGAAGGCTCAATATCACCATCTATTGGGTTAATAGATTCCGCATACACATTGTACCGAAACAACTTCGTGTAATACTCCTCAATGCACATTTCTAAAGATACATTTTTCCGCTTCCCAATGACAGCTAAGGCATGTGAACAAGGTATCTTATCGATATCAAATACACGACAAGTACATGTATTCTGTCACGTAAATAGACAATTAGTTAATTAGTGTTAAGCGATAATAGGATTAATATATAAGGGTAAAGCATACCTTTTCCAGATCAACAACACAATTACGATCACATCGAGAAACCTGACTGTGTTGCATGTCGATGTGTCGCATAGTAAGTGTATTTCCAGTAAGTGACCTTTCAGCCAATGTTGCCTCTACACGAGCTGTGTACAAGGTTTTTAGTTCCCTAGCGGGTTCACGGCGTCGCTCAAACCACTCTGCAATCCGCTTACGCAATTCTTCTAAGAAACAAGCAATAGGATATTCACGAGCACTCCTTAGCACATTATTCAAAGAATCGGCAATATTGCTCGTCATTATATCGTACCTATTACCAAGAAAATATGCTCGAGACCATAATCGAACATCAGTTTTTTCCAAATAAGCCCCAAGTCGAGGATCCTGAGTCTTGATTTCATTAAAAATTACATTAAATTCAGAAGTGTTGTAGACTTTCATGGCCTTTTTAACCAAAAACAATGTAGTAGACTTCGTAAAATTTGGTTATCAGATTATGGAAGAGGTGGTACGTACAGATTCCCCATTTGGCATTCTTAAACACCTTCTTGATAGATTTTCCAATTGAATTGTGTCTATCAGATATAATTACCAAATCTTCCTCGTCACCACAAACCAAATGCAATTTATCAAAAAACCACTCCCATGAAGCA
>OVBA01004719.1:0-22465 GCA_900406435.1 Lepidium aucheri
ATCAACCTTCTTGGTAGCTTATCAGGGACGATACTTATCGTTTCGACCCTTAACTTCTCCTTTGCTTCTACTCTCAGCTTGTGCTTGCTGCAAAATTCAATAACAAATACAGTTGTGAGAATCTTGTCTATGTTCTTTTACCCATTTTTGTCCATGTCCTTCACCAACTTTCACCGTTTAAACTCCAAACATATTCCAGGTTCTTATTAACAGTTTAACCATTTATATAAACAAATCCAATACCTACTAAGGAATCCATTAAATAACCGGCGATATGCATGTATTCCAACCGGAAATCAGAGATTATAAAAGAACAAATTACCTTTTCTTGTCGGTTTTCATGTCGCCGGTTTATCTTCTGATGGATTTTGTCTTGTTCTCACCGATTTACCATATTCCCTAACTCAATTGACTCGATTAATTGAAGAACACTTTTGGCCACGAATGTACTGAAGATTTGACGGAGAAATAGACTGTTGAAGTCTTCGGTCACTGACGAAGGAAAAAGATAGAAATCGGGCAGCCATTTTTACGAACTTTGCTGTCAAATACACAAAGGTAGAATCTTCAATACACATCTACCCCAGGGTATTTTTGACAACAACAAACATAGAGGGTAGTTTATAAAATTTTGGAAACATTCAGGATATTTTAAAAAATACTCTCTTTAATCAAATGCTGAAAATTTTAAAATAAATATATTATATTTATTTTAGTATATTCCTATATTCAGTTAAAGATTCCAAATTAAATAGTCTAACTGTTAATATAAATTCATAGACTTAAACAAAAAGTATCAACATGATATTTACAAGAATATGACGATTTTAACAAATTGCGAATTTTATTAACATAGACATTAACGAATATATATTTATAAAATTATAATATAAAGAACAATACATTGCCCTTTAGGGAAGGGCTTAGGACACGAACTGACTTTGACATTTCCTTTTTGGTCACAAATAGATTATGTGGATCTTCATTGTCGGTTGAGGTACTGTGTGGGATGGTGCAGTGTAAGCAGCTGGACCTCTAATTGTCAACCGTTGGATTTGGATTTTAACCTTGATGATCATGAACATTTGTTTTTCAAGCCACGTGTCAGGTTCATGCTAAACATCATATATCTTGGCTCTTGGCAGGATGTACACTTGGCATGGATCTGCTTCTGGTATATATAACAATAATACCCAAAGTCTATACAAGAAGGATTCGAGCAATGAGAATACGAGGAAGGTATACTTGTCTTTCTAGTAATCAGAAATCTGACATGACTCCCCTCCATTGGCTCGCTTTTAAAGTCTATTAACTATGGTCAATTAGCCAAGGAGGCTTTATTGTATCTCAACAACTTTATTTAATGAAGACCTCATAATGTTTTTTCGACCAAAAAAACAATTATGGTCAATGCCATATGTCAACGGTCATCTATTTTTGTCTTTTTACAAGGAAAGAAGAAGAAGATTTCGATCAATTTAAAATAAAAAAACGATAGAGATTTATATTTATTATGAATAATGGTACAAATATGACTATGAAGTATTACCGTAAATTATGAGTGAGACAATGTTTAAGATTTGGTATTGTGTTCTATTCATAATAACATACATATGTATAGAGACATAATGTAATTAGATAAAACACTCTAATTCTAATAGACATGTTGTATTCGGTTTAAGTATGGTTTATGATTGAGTTGGTTTATTTTGTTAATCAGTTCTTGTATATAGTTTAGTGACTAAACTATTTCAGCTAATCAATGAAAAAACAACTTTCTATTTTCGTCTCTTTATGTGAGTTTGTTATGGTATCATAGCGAATATAAATTGCGCCATTGTTTTCTTTGGATTGAGCTCAATTTTGTAGTCATGAGTTTGTCATCTTCTCAATTACTATCAATCATCATCAGCTGATCTATCTTTGTTGTGTTCGAATTTCTTTTGAATCTTCTTGTTCTTTCTTTCTTACTTTTGCTTATGCGATCTTTAAAGTGATCTTAAGAACAATGATTTGTGTAAACTCTCTTATTATTGCTTAGAAACTTCTCAAAACTAAACAATAATCAAGTTTAAATTGCTCTCAACTTATGAAATCACAAACTCGATTTCTATAAGTATTTATAGAGAACTTGCTCCATTAAATTTTCTAAAACTCTAATCTTATCCTAATATATTCATCCTTATCTAAATCTAACTAGAATCTTCTTTGACCATATCTTATCTCTAAACTTCCTTTTTTAGAGATATCTTCATTGAGCTTATCTTATCTCTAAATTTCCTTTTTTAGAGATGTCTTAAGCTCCAAGCTATTGAAGCTTATCCAACATTCTCCCTTCTAAGCTTCAAGTCTTCCTCTAAAAAGTCTTGAACTCTGATAAGACTTCTCATTTCTTTGAACTTGATCCTAGCAAGGGCCTTTGTTAGAATGTCGGCTCTTTGTTCTTCAATCCGAACATGCTTAATCTCGATTTGGTTGTTTTGTATATACTCTCGGATAAAGTGATACCTCTTGTGTATGTGCTTTGATCTTCCATGAAAAACAGGATTTTTCGTGAGCTCTATAGCTAATCTATTGTTGATGTTAATCTATGTTTTTATGCTCTCCTTTCTCGTGATTTCTCCCTATCAAATCTTGCAACCAAATAGCTTGTTTTGATGCTTCTGTTGCTGCCATAAATTCTGCCTCACATGATGATAAAGCAATTGTGTTCTGTTTTTGAGAGCACCATGTTATCGGTGTTTCTCCTAAGTAAAAAATATGCCCGGTTGTGCTTCTTCCATCATCATTGTCTACATTGTGGCTACTCTCACTATAACCAACAAGTCTCATCGAAACTCCTTTCTTAAACTTCAGGTCATAACTAATTGTTCCTTTAAGATATCTCAAAATTTGTTTCAAAGCTTTGCCATATGATTCTCTTGGTTTTTGCATATATCTACTTACTACTCCAACTGAGAAAGCAAGGTCAGGTCTTGTATGCAAAAGATATCTTAGGCATCCTATTCTTCTTCGAAACATTGTTGCATCAATTTCTGGATCATCTTTGTCTTCCTTTGAAAGTATAAGTCCAAACTCCATCGGTATTAGAGTTGGATTGCAATCTTCCAAGCTAGCTTCTTGTAGTATTTTTTTTGCATAAGCATCTTGTGTCAACGTGATTCCCTCTTTTGTTTGTTTCACTTCAATGCCGAGGTAATATGTGAGTTTACCTAGATCTGACATTTCAAACTTTGTAGACATAGCTCTCTTGAAGTCGTGTATGATCTTAGTTGTTGAACCAGTCACAAAAAGATCATCAACGTAGACTGCGATCACAAGTAGATCCATACCTTCTTTTTTCCTATACACGGAACTATCCTTGGAACACCTTTCAAATTTTAGTCCTTTCAAAATCTGATCTAGTTTAGTGTTCCAAGCTCTTGGAGCTTGTCGTAGTCCATAAAGAGCTTTTGTAAGTTTGAAAACTTTCTTTTCTTCTCCCTTCTTTTCAAACCCTTCCGGTTGAGTCACAAAAACTTCTTCGTTTAACTTTCCGTGTAAGAATGCTGTTTTGATATCCAAGTGATGTATCTCCCATTCCTTTGAGGCAGCAAATCCGACCAACAAACGGATTGTTTCGATCCGAGCAACCGGAGCAAAGACTTCATNNNAATTCCCGATTGTTGAGCATAACCCTTTGCTACTAACCGAACTTTAAACTTGTTGATACTCCCATCAGCATTATGTTTGATCTTAAATATCCACTTTAGACCAATGACTTTAACACCGAGAGGCTTGTCAACTAAAGTCCATGTTTTGTTTTTGTTGATCGACTTGATTTCTTCTAGGCATGCTTTGTTCCATTCTTCCGAGTTCTTTGCTTCTTCAAAGTTCATCGGTTCATTGTCCATCGAGAGCAAGAGTTGTTCACAACCTGATTTTATCATTAGGGCATAATCACTAAGATAAGCCGGAGGTTGTGATGATCGAGTTGATCTTCAAAGTGGCTGAATCATATCATGTTCATCTTGTGTTTCTTGTTCAGCTTCTTCTTGTTCTGGTTCTGTTTCGTCTGTTTCTATTTCTGGATCAGAATCCCTTGTGTCATGACTTTCGGATTCTGGTTCATCTCTCTGGTTTCGTGAACCATAACCATTGTCTTGTAGTTCTCCCCAAGTTAACGCAAACTGACCAGAACTTCTTGTGTTGTCTTCTTGCTCTCCCTTCCAATTCTAACCCTTTAGTTCATCGAAAACAACATGTTTGCTTACAACAATCTTCCTTGTTGTCGGATTATAAAGTCTATAGGCCTTTGATCCAGGTTCAACACCTAAGTGTATCAAACATTGTGATCGATCTTCTAACTTCTTTAGATGTGTTGACTCAGTTTTAACATAAGCTATACATCCAAACACTCTTAGATGACTCACACTTGGCTTCTTGGTCCTTAAGCTTTCGTAGGGAGTTAGTTTATGCAAAGCTCTTGTCGGTAATCAATTTATCAAATACGTTGAATGTCTAACACCTTCTCCCACAAAATAGTTTGGAACTTTCATTGCTTTGAGGATACTTCTTGTTTTCTCCATCAACGTACAATTTCTTCTTTCAACAACTTCGTTTTGTTGAGGTGTATAGGGAGCAGTTAGTTGCCTTTGAATCCTGCTTTTCTCGCAGAATTTCTTGAATTCGTTTGACATAAATTCACCTCCTCTATCTGTCCGAAGCATAGTTATAGGTTTCTCTAACTCTTTCTCAATTAGTACCTTGAACTCTTTAAACTTTGCAAAGGCTTTATTCTTTTCTTTAAGCAGAATTGACCACATGTATCGAGTATGATCATCGACAATCACAAAAACATACCTATTCTGAGCTGGAGTTGTTGGTGTGATAGGTCCACATAGGTGTGCGTGTAGTAGTTCTAATGCGTTTGAAGCTCAAAATTGAGTTGCTTTTGGAAAACTAAACCGAGTTTGTTTTCCAACTAGACATGAGTCACACACTTGTTTTTCTTCTTTGATCTTAGGCAATCCGTAAACCAATTTTTTGTTTGCCATAGTCTTCAATGTCTTAAAACTCAAGTGTCCAAGTCGTGCATGCCATCTCCAAGAATCCTCATTGATCCGTGTATTCAAACAGATTGGTTTACCGATCTCTAGCTTAATCTTATACAATCTGTTTGATGATCTAGTAACCCTAAGTAGTTAACCTTCCACTCGGATCATACATTGCCAAAAACTCTTGTTTCATTATGATTTTACACCCAGCTTCGGTAGCTTGTCCTAGACTCAGTATATTGCTCTTTAGCTTGGGGATGAAGTAAATATCAGTCATGAGTTTTTTCTCTCTATTCTTTGCTTGGAAAAGTATTGATCCTTTTCCTTCGATTTTAACACATAAGCCATTACCAAACTTGACCTTCCCTTTGATCCTTGTGTTTATCTCAGAGAAAAACTTTTTCTCTCCAGTCATATGGTTACTAGCACCGTTATCCAAGTACCAAAACCCTTCTTCTTTGTCTTTGTTTTGATACTTCTTCGGATCAACATTCTCTTCATTGAGGTATATGACTTCATGCATGTACATTGTCTCCTCTGATTCATCTGCTTCGGATTCAACTTCTTCTTCTACTTTTTTGATTTCTTCCATCTTCTTCTTTCTTTTAGGACATAAGGAAGCAAAGTGTCCTTTCTTGTCACACCAAAAGCATATGATATTAGACCTATCCTTTTTATCTTTGCTTTTCTCTTTCGAGTTTGAAACAGTTCTACCCTTTCCTCGATTATTTCTTTGCCCTCTTGAACTATCATTCTCGGTATTCTAATACAAGAGATTGTATTGAGACTCATCCTTGCTTTCTTCGTCCGCAATTCTCTCTTCATAGGCTTTTAGTCTCCCTACAATGTCCTCGAAACCAGTCTTGTTCAAATCTAATACTTGTTCTAATGAGGCTGTCATGTGTATAAACTTGTTTCTCGGTAAACCGTTGAGAAACTTCTTTACTAATTTAGATTCTTCGAGTGTTTGACTTAGAGCTGCAGCTTTTGATGCAATGTCCTTCATCCTTCCTGAAAAAGCATCAATGTCTTCGATCTCTTTCATTCGTAATCTATCAAACTCAAACATGAGAGTTTGTAGCCTTGCTTCTTTGACTCTTTCTACTCCGAGATTCATTGCCTTGATTGCTTCCCATAAGCCTTTAGGTGAGTCTTGTTCTCCAATTTGCAAGATCAAATTTTCTGGAATAGATTGGAATAAAAATGTTGTGGCTAAGTGATTTTTTTCTTCTAAATTTGAGCCAACATTGATTGTATCCTCGACTTTGTGCACTTGAAGAACCACCTTCATCTTCATCGCCCACACCGTGTAATTTGTGGATGATAGCATCAGACACAATACCGAAGATGGGACTGAATCTTTCTTCACAGATTTCACATCGTCTCCCATTTTTTGTGATTAAGCTAATCACGATTTCACACATCCAAAGCTTCGAACCTTGAGCTCTGATACGAAATAAAGTGATCTTAAGAACAATGATTTGTGTAAACTCTCTTATTATTGCTTAGAAACATCTCAAAACTAAACAACAATCAAGTTTGAATTGCTCTCAACTTATGAAATCACAAACTCGATTTCTATAAGTATTTATAGAGAAGTTGCTCCATTAAATTCTCTAAAACCCTAATCTTATCCTAATAGATTCATCCTTATCTAAATCTAACTAGAATCTTCTTTGAGCATATCTTATCTATAAACTTCCTTTTCTAGAGATATCTTCTTTGAGCTTATCTTATCTCTAAATTTTCTTTTTTAGAGATGTCTTAAGCTCCAAGCTATTGAAGCTTATCCAACAATCTTGACATGAAATCGTTGTTATTACTCTATTTCAATCAAATCATAGCACAATTCTCCATTGTTGTCTCTAATTTTTATTCTAAGAATTCAATTACTGCTATAAACATAGAGAATACTTAGTCTTATCAATCTCTGAATCAATATGATAATCCTTATTTCTTACACACCTCCAATCATGCCGGTCTTGTTTTTGTCTCAGATCGGTTAACCTCAAGCTTCGACTTCCATTCTTGGCGTCGTTCAGTCTGGATGGCTCTTAATGAAAGGAATAAACTCAGATTTATCGATGGTACGATATCAAAACCTTCTGATAAACATAGGGATATTGGTTCTTGGTCATGTTGTAATGGTATGGTTGCTGGCTACATGGCTTATGAATTCAATTTCTAAGAAGATAGGTCAAATTTTGTTATACTTGTCCACTGCTGAATCGATTTGGAAAAATCTGATGTTAAGATATAAACAGGATGATGCTCCTCGTGTCTATGAAATAGAACATAGATTAAGTTCTATTCAACAGGGACCAATGGATGTTCACACATACTATACTGAAATACTTACAATTTAGGAAGAACACAAAAACTATGTTGAATTACCTTAGTGTATTTGTGGAATATTTGAATGTATGCAACTGCTTTTTAGGAAAAATCACAACAAAAGAAGTCGTGTCACAAAGTTCCTTATGGGGTTGAATGATTCTTATGAACCAACAAGGAGGCACATCTTAATGTTGAAGCCAATTCCTAACATTGAAGATGTTTTCAATCTAGATACTGAAGATAAAAGACATAAGAATATTAAACCTTCTCTTTGAAAATGTTGCCTTTCAGACTACTGGTCATCAGTCCTGTACTTCTAATGACTCGTATATGGAAGGAAATCATAATAGATATATAGGTCCTATAGATAATGAAGCATGTGATGTTAAATAACAATCTCACGAGAACAAGTATCTTAACTACTCACAAATAGTTTATGTGGCTAATGTACTAGCAACAACTCCTTTTCAGCCAAATACTATTGCTTCTTCCACGAGTCTTGATCTATCTCAATTCAAACTAGAGCAGATTCAATCCTTGATCTATCAACTCAATACTCATGTCATTCGGGTTTCAGAGATGCAATCTCATTTCCGAACAACTTATATCACTAAGAATAGAGTTATGGCAGTTCAGTCTTCATCAAGTGATGTCTTAACTGTACCTCTTTCCACAAGCCTTCACTAAGAAAACTATTCTCTCACATTTCAACATCAATTTCTTAGCTCGTTATATTCTATAATTCCTAATAGTGCTTGGATAGTTGATAGTGGAGCTACATTTCATGTCTGTTTAGACCTTTCCATGTTTAGTGAGACTTTTCTTGTAATAGGTGTTACAGTTTCACTTCCTAATGGCATTATAGTACCAATTAGTCACATAGGCACTATACATATTTCTAATCATCTTACTTTGCGTTATGTTCTGCATGTTCCTACATTTAAATTCAATTTGATAAGTGTTAGAACTTTATGTCATTAATCTTATTGTTTTGCTACTTTCATTGATGATTGTTGTCTGCTTCAGGATCGTATTTAGGCTCGATGATTAGTAAAGACAATGTATTGAATGGTTTCTATACTCTGGATACAACTAGTCTTTCAAGTGTTTTCTGTGGATCCTTGATAGCTGATGCCTTGGACATCCATCTTCTGCCAAGTTACAACATGTTTTTGGTATCTGTTTTACGTCTAAGAGTAGTTTAAGTCATTGTAATGTATGGCCTTTAGCTAAACAGGAAAAGTTTACCTTTTATCTCTCATAATAGGCTATTAGATAAGCCATTCGATCTCATTCGTTTAGATATTTGGGGTCCTTTTTCTATTGAGTTTGTAGAAGGATATAAATACTTTCTTACTATAGTTGATGATTGTACTAAACTTACATGGGTTTACATGTTAAGAAATAAAGTGATGTGTGTATTGTCTTTCATTTCTTGCTCATGTTAAGAATCAATATAATGTTGTTGTCAAAATGATTAGAAATGATAATGCTCCTAAATTGCATTTTACTCATCTAACTCGGACTCATGGCATTGTGCATCAATTCTCTTGTGTTTATACTTAAAAACAAAATTTGGTTGATGAACGTAAACATCAACACTTATTGAATGTTGGTGTGCTTTGATATTTCAATCTAATATTCCTATTGTTTTCCAGGTGTGATTGTGTTTTAACTACTGTGTTCTTAATAAATTGAACTCCTTTTTTGTTACTTAACAAGCTTTCACCGTATGAAGTGTTTTCAGAAAGGGCTCTGGATGATATTTTCTTACGTACTTTTGGGTGTCTTTGTTATGTTTCTACTCTTTCTAAGGATAGAAACAAGTTTACTCCACGTGTTTTGCCTTGTATATTCATTGGTTATCAATATATTTACAAAAGATACAAAGTTGTACATCTTGATACCAATGTTGTTTATGTTTCTAGAAATGAGACCTTTTATGAAACTGTGTTTCCTCTTCGATCTTATAATCCTTTATCTTCCGATGAAAAACCTTTAAGTAGATCTATCTTACCTGTTTCAACGCCTGTTTCTCTTGATAAAACTTTGAATTCTATTGCTTTTATTTGTGATAACACTGCAACTGTTCCATTAACTGATTTTGTGCCTACATCTAAAGACGGTTCTATATCATCTCATGCATATGCATCATAATTTAATGCCATACCTATACCACCAGCGACTATTCCTTTTATTTTAGAAGAAGTGTCCCTTCATATGACTCAGCCTAAACGACAATCCCCTCGTGACCTATATGATTATCATTATACTCTTACTCAAATTTCTCCTCCAATATCACAATATAACCTGTTTATATTGTCGGATGTTCTTTCTTATTCAAAACTTCATCCTTCCTATCAGTCTTTTGCTTTTTCATGTTCATTTGAGACAAAACCTAATACTTTTCAATAAGCCATAGCTCATCCACATCAAAAAGCGCTTTAAATAGTGACTTTGAGTTACAGCTTCTCAAGACTGCATCACATCAGCTGTTTAAAATCAAGGATATGAAGTTCCTAGATTCTTTCTTGGTCATGAGATCACTTGTAATTCCACAGGAATCTCTATCTGCCAACACAAATATGTGTTGGATATACTTGCTTCCATAGGATTGTTAGCTTGTAAACCTTGCTCTGTCCTTATGGATCCCACAATTAAACTCAATAGTAATTCTGGTGCTGTATTGGAGGATGCATCTTCTTATAGAGAACTTATTGGACGCCTCCTTTACCTCACTATTATTAGGCCCATATATTACTTTTGTAGTCAATTATCTGAGCTAGTTCTTATCTTCCTCAACTGATCAACATCTTCAAGTTTCACATCGAATCCTCAGATTTTTGTAGTCTAATCCAGGTCAAGACCTCTTTTATGCTGCAGATTTTGAAACTTGCTTGAACCCCTTTGCTAATGCAAATTGGACAAGTTGTCTCACTCGACTAAGATTTTTTCATGTTGCTACAAATCCTGTTTTTCATGAGAGGACAAAACATATTGAGATAGACTGTCTTACAGTTAGAGATCAGCTCAAAAATAGATTCATGAAGCTACGTCATGTTTCAAGCTCTACTAAGCATGCTAATATCCTTACCAAACTACTGCACTCCGGCCCATTTTATTCCATTCTCAGCAATATGTCAATGTCAAGTCTCTTTCTACCATCACCAGCTTTGGCTCAAGAGACTTGAGAGGGATGTATTAGGATATATACCGGTTATCTTTGGTTTAAGTGTGGTTTATGATTGAATTGGTTTATTTTGTTAATCAGTTCTTGTATATAGTTTTGTGACTAAACTCTTTCAGCTAATCAATGAGAAAAATACTTTCTATTTTGTCTCCCTCTCTGAGTTTGTTACACCCTAATCATACAATATTCACTATTCTCGCTTATGAAAATATTAAACTATACTTATAGAGATATTCTATTGTCTAATGTTCCCCTTCAAGCAATGTGCAACACTAATTTTCTAGTACAAAGGAGATCCGTTGGCGCATCATGTGTGACTTTAAGATCAGCTAAGAGACATTTAACAACCTTAAGTTCACGTAAAACGTCAGCCATTGCTCTTTACTCTGCTTCAGCAGAAGAATAAGACATTGCGTCATGTTTGTTGTTTTGTTTTCCAAGACACATGTGAGGTGCCCAACAAGACGACATAGGCAGACAAAAACCAATGAGTACGAGGACAAATGGCCAAATCCGAGTCACAAAATGTTTGTACACACAAATTACTCCCTGTTTTGAGTATAATACCTTGTCCAGGATACCTCTTCAAGTAGCGAATCACTCTCATAACCACTTCCCAATGAGCTATTCGTGGGTAGTCACCTGAGACATAATTTTCATTGCATAACATAGTTCAGGTTTCATGATAGTAGGATACACAAAACGTCAAACAATACATTTGAACCCAGCATGATCTATGCAAACAGATCCACCATCAGATATAAGCTTATAATTTTGTTTAGTCAAAACTGGCTTGGCTCCAAGAAGACCAGCTTTAGCAACAATATCAAGTGAGTACTTTTGTTGTGAGAGAAATATATTGTGAGGACCACGAATGATTTCAATGCCAAGGAAATACTTGAGTTTTCCAAGATCCTTCATGTGGAAAAACTCTCTCAAATATACCTTAAACTTAATCAACATGTCAAGATCATTCCCAACAACCATAAGGTCGTCTACATAGCTGAGTACATAAAGGCTCTTGTCACCCTTGATGTATGTAAACAGTGAGTAGTCATAAATATGACTCAACAAAACAAAAACTCTGTGAGAGCAGTAGACAGCTTAACAAATAAGCACCTTGGGGATTGTTTGAGTTCGTATAGAGTTTGAGAGTTTGAGTTATGAGTCCATATATATGATAGGATTCAATGTTTGAGAGTTTGATTTATGAATATCATCCTTTGAGCAGCGGTGATAACAAAGCCTCTCGTTAACCTAAATCTCACTCACAACTCACGATATGTTTGCTGGCGAATGGTGGCTTGAACAACTGCCAGAAAAGCATCCGGTCACGCCACCTCCTTTTCCTTGGCTCTTGTTAGGCAAGATATCATGATGGCTGGTTTAGATCAGGGCATGTTTTTGTTATCTTCCCATGTTTGTGGATTGCTCTCGCAAAGAATTTGAAGATCTCTGGTGAAGCAGTCGTTTGTTTCCTCTTAGCTGGGCCTTTTGGGGATGAGGTATTGTGATGTTAGGGTTTGATTCACAGTCTCTTACGACTCTGTTTTTCTCTAAATTTTCTTTAGAACGGCTTAGTGTTTCTCAGAAAGCACAACATAAGTTACATTGTTTTCTATAGGATACGATGTCTTACCTTTGAAAAATTCATCGTACCTCACATATGGAAATATTCAATATACGGTGTCTTACTTAATCACAGAATATTTATTATTCTCACTTATGGAGATATTCCATTATACCTATGGAAATATTTTATTTTCTAACAATTACAAGTTTTTTTACAAAAATAAATAAATATAATTTTTTTATATTTTACCAGAATCATGTAAATCCATATAATAGGATTCAAAGTTTGAGAGGAAGAGTTATGAATATCGACCTTTGAGGAGCGGTGATAACTAAGTCCCTCGTTAACCTAGATCTCACTCACAACTCAAGATTCGTGGCTCTCACCGCTGCCAGAAAAGCATCCAGTCATGCCACCTCCTTCTCCTTGGCTCCGGTTAGGCGAGATATCATTATGGTTCGCTTAGATAAAGGTTTGTTTTTGTTATCTCTCCATTTTTATGGGCCGCTTCGGAAAAGTTTTAAAAAACTCTGGTGATCAGTCATTTGTTTCCTCCTAACTTGGTGTTTTGGGGACGATATAAGGTTCGATTCAAAGTCTCTTACGACTATGTCTTTCTCGAAATTTCTTCAGCATCACCTCCCTATGCAAGTTCCTTTCCGGCGGCAACAATTCAAGGATTAAATGGGTTGAAGTTTTGTCTCTTTTGCATGTGGACAACAATTGATACGTTTCTTTTTTTCCTTCTAGGTCTTACATTCTCCAAGTTCCTATATAATGTATGCAATAAAACTCGATCCCTAGATGTGAAAGTGCACCTGTCTTTAGTGAACTTACCATATGCTACTAGATCAAAGACCACCTACAATTTGTTTTTTAAAATGTGAACTAATACTTTTTTTAGCTACAAAACTAATAATTCTTTCAGTTTTTCTGGTAAAAAAAGTCTCTTTACTTGATTAAATGTCACAAATGAACATCTACTTGTTGACCCATTTATATTTTTTGTCAACAATTAATCATTGAATCGGCAAGATCCAATTCATAATCTAAATGCTTTAATTGAAGTAGAGTAGGATTCGAACTCACCACTGAAAGTGTTCGAATCGACCAGACAAGTTACAGGATAGATCTCTGAAGATTGTTCAGACAAGCTGAGGAATAGATCTCTAAAGATTGATCAGACAACTTGAGAAACATATCGTTGAAGATTGATCAAACAATTTAAGGAACATACCACAGAAGACTGATCAGACATTAATGTGAAATAGAAGATGTGGTAAATCAGCTAATTAAGAAAAGGAATCTACAAGTCATCGTAACAAAAGTTGAAGATTGAAGTTGCTGTCAAGACAAGAAGCTATTCAAGCTAAGAAGCTCTTCTCAACAAGTGGTTGTTTGAAGTTGTTCTCGATAAGAAGTTATTCAAGCTAAGAAGCTCTTCTTAACAAGCGAATGTCTGAAGTTGTTCTCAACAAGAAGTTGTTATGAACGTGTAGATGAGAAGAACGAGTATCTGAGCTGAACAAAGAGTCGATTAATACAAGAACCTGTTTAAACGTAAGTTTGTCGAAGACAAGTGGCTGTGTGAAGACAAGTAGCTGTGTAGAGATAAGGGGCTGTCTGAAGACAAGTTTCTAGTACACATATCATGTTGCTGAGCTGGATGAGTTGCTGAGTTGGAGAGTTGTTGAGTTGGACAAGTTGCTGAGCTAGAGAATGAGTTGGATAGTGGATGATCTGAACGAGGCATAGATCAGCTAAAATGTCAAGTTGCCTTTTTAAAGAAAAGTTATGTTGTTGTTGTGAAGAAAAATGAATTATTCCTTATGGATAGAATTTCTGTTTTTGGGAGATTTTGAAGATTATAGCGGAGCTGGACAGAGACTTGCTGGTCAAGGTGAAACTCAGAACTATGAGCTATCAACTGAAAAGACAGGTCCTGTGAAGAAGAAATGAAAAGTTGTCTTAACTTGAGGATTTCCATTTATTCTTAACAATATCTTGGAGATTTCTTTCGATTGATCATTTTTATATTTTTAACTGTATCTTACAAAAGGAAAAAAGATCTCTCAGAGCTGTTTCCGGGTTTAAGAGATATGGAAGATTCTAGGTTAAGGTGTACGATGATAGGTCGCTGTCAACAGAAGTGACAGGTCGCTGTGAAGCAGAAATAGAAACTTGTCTTAACTTGAGAGTTTTTATATATGAGAGATTTGGGAGATTCTAGGTTAAGATGTACGACCTATAAAAAGGTCTTAGGGTGTGTAGAGCCGTCTAACACTCTAGAGAGATTGGGGGAGTTTTTGTTTGAGGTTTAGAGAGAGAAAACTCTTGATAGCCATTGTTTAGGGTTGAGTGTTGTTTGGTTTTATGTTGGTGAGCTTGTAACCAACAAGTATAAGTCTTTTGTAGGAAATATTATATTGATAAAATGAGTTGAAGCGTTGGATCAACGCGTTCGATCGGTATATCAAGTCTGTGTTGCATTCTCTGATTTTATTAATTGGTATCAGAGAGGGACTCCGACCAAATAAGGGTTTTATTCAAAACTAGTGAAGATCCAGGAATACATGGAGAATTCGCAATAACTTGTGGATGATTATGTTCAGAAGAATCAGATAAATGATTTTGAAGATAAGATTTAGAAGATGGTGGAAAAGCATCTCAGGAGACTGAATGTGGGTCAACTATGGAAGAAAGTATCGTGCCCAAAACAGAGGATTGTAAAGGAGATCCAAAATTCTGCAAAGGAAATCAACAATAATCAAGTTTTTGGTGACACACAGACAAGACGCCGTTACATGCCCAGAGGACATGATGACACATTCTTTTGTTGGAGTGACAGTGATATAGATGACGATGCCAGAGGAGAGACTCTACATAACTATGTAACTCATCTAAGTATTGTTGATTATAATGATGAAGAGGTGGCGACAATAGCAACAGAAGATTGTAAAGACAAAGATGATGAGTTTGATGATGATCTTGGCATGTCTCCCTATGAAGAATTGAAAATCGTTGTGATGAGGCTTCTAGAAGTTGATGAAGCTAATAAGAATTTGGCGTCAAAATCCTTGTTTGAAAAAGGGCGAAAAGGGACAATCATGTGTCCCCAAGACAGATGCCTCGGAAAAAACGACAAAAATCTGACAAATAGTGTATGAAGTGTTAAGGATATGGCCATTTCAAAGCTAGATGTCCAAGTATCAGAAGGAATATGACACTAAAGTGCTTTGAGTGTCAAGGGTATTGTCATATGAAATCTGATTGTGTGGGGATTTCAAAGCGGAAGGAAAAGACAGTGTTAGTAAGCTGGAGCAAGAGTGACTCAGACGAAGATAGGAACAATGATCTAGTTGTGCATTTTGGATTGGTCGAATTGTCAGAAGAGGTAGACCATGTGCCTGGAAGAAAGGAGAAAGGATAAACATCTGTCAGCCAATATGATCGAGAAGTTATCACTGACTAGGACTCAGATGAAGAAGATAATCTGGAGTTGTCTACTGTCAATGAACTACGAGTTGTTTGTCAACACCTTGTTAATGTGGAAGAGAAAAACAGCCAGCTGATACTTGATAACAAGCTTCTGTCTGACAAGGTTCGGAAACTAGACACACAGTTGGAATCTGAAAAAGCTAAAAATATAGAGCTAGAAAGTCGCCTGTCAGAATAACTAAAGAACATTAAGATGTTATCCAAAGGGACAAAAGATCTCGACAAGATCCTGCAATCTGGGAGAACCGACAAAGCAAATTGGGGTTTGGGTTATTGTGGTGCTGAGATCACAACTACTGACACAGTTTTTATTAAAGTAGTTGTCACCGAGAATACTACTTCACCAAGTCAGAAGGTCATAAGAACAGTTCACACAACCTCACAAAAGCTTGGTCATCAGTAGAAAAAAGGTCAATACAACAGGAACTCGTATTAAAGCAACTGGGAACATCCACAGACAACACCACAGATGTTTGGTCAACAACCCATGCATGGTCAGTTTAACAGGAGCTCTTATCGAAGTTGCTAAAAACATCTACCAAAATGTTGGTTTTGTGGAAAGCTTGGTATCAAAGCCAAGTGTCACAACTATCTGAATAGAATAAAGGAAGCGATTCAGCATGACAAAGCTTACTGGAACAATGGGGTGAAGAACAAACTTTGGGTTCAAAAGCATGATATTTACCGTTGTCATGATCATGCTAATGATTTTTGATGTTCTGACATGAAAAGATCACGACACATGATGGACACACATGACAAGAGGCTAAATTGTGAGATTGTACACGATAAACGAATAACAACTGGTGACGAGGCAAGAACAAAGGATCAGTCTTGGACAATGCATGCATGTGGAATGAGTCAAAGCACATGGGTTAAATTGGGAGAACAACGTTGTTATGTGCTGAACAACAACCGTCTGTCTAACCACTCAAGACACATATGGTGTCATTCTCGGTAATCCATAGACACAAACATACAATACGTCCTCTAAATGGTAAGTAATCGTATCGTAAAGCGTAAATAATTGTTTGTGAATATTTGAGTCTGTTTTGAGTCCATTGATTTTTCAAAGTTGATTGTGTGAAACTGATAGTATTTGTCGATATTGCCACTTGGGCACAATTAGCTGAGTTATTAACCAAACCATTGAATTTTCTCTGTTTTTGTTGAACTAAACATGGTTTTGGTATTTGTGAGTCTGTGATTATTGGAGACAGGAACATGATTTGAAAACAGATAACTGATAACTATGGTACTCCTTCCAAACATCTACCTATATATTGTGTTAATAAGAGAGTCAGAAACATTGCAAAAACTCTGTCTTGCATTCTCAAACTAAGCACATCATTATTAGATATCATTTCATTCGAGAACATGTTGAGGAGAAGCTAGTCACTATTGATTCAATTAGCTATTATATTCACAAAAATTCTAAGTTTTTAATCGTTTCATTGCGTTGAGAATTGCTCTTGGTTTTTGTGAAATCTAATTGTCATAGTCAAGTGTGTAAAGTGTGGACAGGTACATGCCTTAGGTTTTGTTGTGCAGCATACTTCAAACGAGTTGATGGTATACAATTGGTTCTGCACACTATGGAAAGTAGCTGCCTGTCATGCCGTTATGTGTAGATTGTGTACAAAGGGATGTGTTTTTGTAGAACAAGAGGTCAAAGAGCTGAGAAGAGTATTTGTATCAGCTGATGGAGAAGTCAAGTGATATCTGATATAGCACTGTGTCCTAACATGGCACAATGACTTATGAGACAAACATTGAATTGAGAAGTCAAGTGAAATTCAAGTTCTATCTATTGAACAATGAGCATAAGCAAAAGCATAAGCAACGATTTGTTCTCTATGTGTGCTTCATAGCTTGCTGTCTCTTCATAGGAAATTCCAACTACCTATTATACAGTGATATGTACAGAGTGCTACAAAATACACATGATAAAGGTATATCTGGTGATAGACTAGCCGTAGGATGTAAATTTGTGACACTGACTGTATGATGATCTCCTCTGTAAGTCCTGTTTCTGTCTGCTCGTTGCTTAACTCGCTTGAGGATTTCCATAGGTTTATATTTCACGCTATTAAGCTAAAAGTTAAAACATGTGTTTATTTGGTATGTGTTCACATGTTTTGATACTGGCTTGGGTTACTCACATTGTTTTGAAATTCTGATTCATCTGATCCTCTGTGTGGCTACACGAGTGTGTGCTATATATCTTTGCTTATTTGACGTCTCTTATCATAAAATAGATTGTATTAGACTCAACTCACAATGCCATCTCAAAGGTTTTGGATGAAAAAGAGTACGTAGGGATTCTCGTCCACTTAGGTTAGAGTTGATTCTTCTGTCTGCGTATGCATGTATGATTTTTAACTCAGTTGTGATATCAAACAGGAGAAGAGTCCAACACATATTCTGATGCCCAATCATGGGGGAGCTTAGAAACTTAGCTTAGCTACCTTGTTTGCTTATATAACTGCACTGCATTTTGGACGTGTTCTATCAACATGTACCTTGTGAAATGTTTGTCTGTGTTTTGTTTTATACATGTAAAATGAGGTGTTTGATTATCAAACTGAGCTAATATGAGGAAATTGAAGATGTTTGAATTCACATGCTGATAGAACCAGAACATTAGAAATCAATGAGCTGAAGTTCCATAGAAAACAAAGATGTATCAATGAATTGAAGTTCCACAGAAAACAAAGAGGTATCAATGAGCTGAAGATTGATCAGACAACGTGAGGAACATATCGTTGAAGACTGATCAAACAACTTGAGGAACATATCACAGAAGACTGATCAGACACTAATGCGAAATGGAAGATGTCGCAAAGCAGCTAATTAAGAAAAGGACTCTACAAGTCATCGTAACAGAAGTTGAAAATTGAAGTTGCTATCAAGACAAGAAGCTATTCAAGCTAAGAAGCTTTTCTCAAAAAGTGGTTGTTTGAAGTTGTTCTCGATAAGAAGTTATTCAAGCTAAGAAGCTCTTCTCAACAAGTGAATGTCTGAAGTTGTTCTCAAAAAGAAGTTTTTACGAACATGTAGTTGAGAAGAACCAATATCTTAGATGAACAAAGAGTCGATCAATACAAGAACTTGTTTAAAAGCAAGTTTGTTGCAGACAAGTGGCTGTGTGAAGACAAGTAGATGTGTAGAGACAAGGGGCTTTCTGAAGACAAGCATGTTGCTGAGCTAGATGAGTTGCTGAGTTAGAGAGTTGTTGAGTTGGACAAGTTGCTGAGCTGGAGAATGAGTTGGACGAGTGGCTGAGCTGGACGAGGCGTAGATCAGCTAAAATGTCAAGTTGCCTTTTAAAGAAAAGTTATGTTGCTGCTGTGAAGAAAAAGGAAATTTTTTTTTTGATATAATTTCCGTTTTCTGGAGATTTGGAAGATTGTAGTTGAGCTGGACAGGTTCTTGCTGGTCAAGGTGAAACTCAGGACTATGAGTTGTCAACTGAAAAGAGTGGTCGCTGTGAAGAAGAAATAGAGAGTTGTTTTAACTTGAGAATTTCCATTTCTGGGAGATATGGAAGATTCTAGGTTAAGGTGTACAAAGATAGGTCGATGTCAACAGAAGCGACATGTAGCTGTGAAGCAGAAATAGAAACTTGTCTTAACTTGAGAGTTTTCATATCTGAGAGATTTGAGAGATTCCAGGTTAAGATGCACGACCTATAAAAAGGTCTTAGGGTGTGTAGAGCCGTCTAACACTCTAGAGAGATTGGGAGAGTTTTTGTTTGAGATTTAGAGAGAGAAAACTCTTGAAAGCCATGTTTAGGGTTGAGTGTTGTTTTGTTTTGTGTTGGTGAGGTTGTAACCAACAAATATAAGTCTTTTGTAGAAAATATTATATTAATAAAACGAGTTGAAGCGTTGGATCGGCGCGTTCTGAGCGGTATATCAAATCTCTGTTGCAATCTCTGTGACTTTTCAAGTACCTGTTATGAAACTCAATTATATTTTCTTTTTAAGATTTCCATTCAACTATTAGCTGTATACCAATTTTTCTTGTATTCAAAAGATGAAAATCACTTTGTTAGATCTGGTCTAGTAAGAGATTATACATTAAAAAGTTATTCCAAACAAAATAGATAAGAATTAGATTGCAATTATTCTATAAGTAATCACAGATTATTTGATATTGAGAGAACATGGTTTTAGAAAATTTCCACGAGCCAGTTTTGGTATTTACATATAATTATG
Source organism: Lepidium aucheri (assembly GCA_900406435.1). NCBI lineage: Eukaryota > Viridiplantae > Streptophyta > Magnoliopsida > Brassicales > Brassicaceae > Lepidium > Lepidium aucheri. The sequence goes on from OVBA01004719.1 coordinate 19,855, forward strand.
TACCATCAACTTTTATGGAAATATATGGACAAAATTATGTTCTAAGTTCTAACTGAAGCAAACGTTTAGTCATTATCAAAAATCAAGAGGACATTAATGCAAATAGGACCACTAATTTGTCTGAATTATGTCACTTGATGAATATGATTCGTCAATTTATTAAGGGCATTTATTAATTAGGGCCACAGGTCTCTCTCTATAAAACTTCACGTTACATGATAAATATGTGGTCGTTGCCCTAATAGAAGGGGCAAATTATTACAACATGTTGTTATGTTTTCTTCTATTTTAATTCATTTTCACTTTGGGCAATTATTTAGTTGTTTGCAAGTGCCACTGCCACAATATGTAGTAGTCATATAATATATCTTAAACATAGAATAAACATATATATCATCAACGAATGTCACTTTACAAATATAATAGCTAACTACACTAACTTGTACTAATCTAATTGAACAAGAAGTAAGATTTGATTTATATCGGAGAACCTTAAATATGTACAAACTGTCACAGATTACTTATGGACTAAATTTATAGTTAAATTTTGTTAAAGTCAAAATTTTTATATAATCACAGACTAACCATGGACGAATTCATAAATTTTACGTGTTTTTTCCTGTAGCTGTTTATTTAGCTACATACATGTTGATAATCTCTTTGATACAAAAGATATCACAGAAGATCTATAAGAAGCAAAAATTATAATACAACTGGGGTTGGTGGATAAGATATATTAGCTGTAAAATATGCATAAAACGATCCACTGTTACAAAAGATGACATAATCAAGAAGCAAATGGCAACGATTCCTTAATCCGTTTGTGATATGATTACATAATCATATGATTTGATGTTAATTATATACTATTTAAACCATAACCCATGTTCTTCAAAGGGTAATTAACTTTTAATTTTATATATGAAATGGTACGTACCTCTCAGTGGACCGTCGTAGCTAGGTACACAGCATCCTTGTACTTTAGAAAGTTGGCTAGACTTTTACATAGATTATTGCCATTTGATTTGCTCTATTTATTTGGGAATATTAGTCTTAGATTTATCGAATAATTTGTTGATTTGGTTTTAGTGTTTATCAAAAAAGAATTATTGGACCAAACCATTTCAAAAATATAATAATTATCATGTATATGGTATGCAAGTATTCCCTTACGATTTTAACAAGAAAAAAAAGTATTCCCTTACGACCATAATTATTCATAGCCAACAATCATTCATAATCTAATGTTAGTCAGGATATCTGTTTATAAGTCACAAACATTTATGATTTTTTATTGTCATGATATCTGTTTATGCTGGATTTAACTAAGAGAAGAAGTATAAGATTCTGTTTATTAAGTAGTGAACATAAAGAGAATCACGAGGTGCACTACAACAAAACATTAAATTAGCAACGAAATTTTACAATATTTTAGGGAGGAAATAATTTAAGGATCGTTTGCCAACACTATTACGACGAAAAATGGTTTCGTTGTAATAATGTTGTAACTTTACAACGAAATTTTTTGTTGTAAAACAGTTGGCAATTTACAACGAAAGTACAACGTATTAACATGTTTGGTAAATTTTGTTGTAAAATCGTCCATAAGTTGCAACAAATTTACAGCGAATTTTATTTATGACGAATGCACAACATTTTAACATGTGTGATATAATTTGTTGTAAAAACGTCCCTAATATGCAACAAATTTACAACGAATATTGTTTACAAGAATTTAAAGACGAGTTTAAAAAATATGTAAACACGTTTTCCACATACAAATGGTTGGTTGTTAAAAATTTAATATTCATTATAAATATGTCTCCAAATAAAAGGTTTCCTTGTAAAGTCATCCCTAAATTACAACATGATTACAATGAAATATATTTACAATGATTTAAAGACGAAATTTGAAATTAGATATTTGTAGTTAGGTACAAACGTTGTAAATTAGTCGTATCTGTTTTTGTGTTGTAAAATCATTGGTAAATTTTTCCTATATAAGGTGGATATCTCTTCTCATAAGTCACAACCCAAAACAACACAAAAAAAAAAGAAAAAAATTTCAAAAAAAAAATGTCTTCTGGTGGTGATATATTTGAGCTACGGAAGTGGATGTATATGCATAGAGATGCTACCGGAATAGTGACAAACAAGTATATAAACGAGCTAAAAATATTCATGCACCAAGCCAGTCAAACCGAACTTACGCTTGAATCGGGTAAAATGTTCTCTCCTTGTCGGAAGTGCAAGAATATAAAATTTGTCCGAACTGAAACTGTATAGAATTATTTATTAAATAGAGGGTTTACACCGCATTATTACATTTGGTTTCACCATGGGGAAGGTTATAGTGGTGGTGAGAATGATGAACCTAGTAGTAGTAATTATAATAATATTGGAGGTAATCTAGCTGAATCGAACAATTTGCATGTTGTTGGAAACCAGAATGAGGTTCATGGGGTTGTAGAGCATGATAGGATTCATGAGATGGTCACAGATGCATTTTAAGAAACTAATACTGAACCAGCAGTAGTTGCTGAAGCACATAACTTAGATGCAAGGACGTGGGCGGAAGAAGGTATCGTATCAGCGGATGTGGTACTTACCA
>OVBA01004720.1:0-22465 GCA_900406435.1 Lepidium aucheri
GAAGAAGAAAAGAAAACCAACCGGCGGTTTTCTTTTCTTTTTCTTTTTTCAATTTTTTTCTTTTTTTTTCATTTTCATTTTTTTTGAATGGCACAAATGTAAATAAGTAGATAACTGATTTTTTGTGACTTTTCCCATACCTTTTTTTGTCCAACTTTTTGAAGAGTATTTGAGTAATTATGGTATTTTTGTAGAGTATTTGAGTAATTTATTCTNGAGTAATTTATTCTAGAATTAAATGCAAAGAATTAATATACATAAATAACATTATTTTTTCCATAATCCTAGTGTTTATCAATGACTTTTTAGTAGCATTATTGTAATATAACACATCACTAAAAGTTATCATGCTAAATTGTTATCCTTGTATTATAGAAGATTATTCGGCTTGTTAGACAAAAAAGAATGTGAAGAGGTTTTCTTTATTTTTACATTAGGTCATGCTTCATCAACACCAATGTTTGGTTAAAGACTAATAAATATAATCATTTGCAATACGGTATGAACAAATAGCACATCGTTTAGCTCCTTCAAATAATGCTCTTGATGAAGCCATATATACACGCAAATCTCTTTTGCAATTTATCTTACAAATCCCACTTTCCTTCATTTTTTTGGTCGGCTCCATAAGAATCATATATAACCAACAAGTAATTAAACTATTGCGATGGGTTTTTCTATAAGTATCATTAAGAAAAACAAGACAAAAAAATAGAAAAAATAAAGACTGAATGTAGTAAGAATGATGACATAGTCATTATATATGAGCCAGTCATGTAGACATCACGAGTCTCTTTAGTAACAACGAACAAAAGCTATGTCATTTAAGACATTGCCCTAAATTCTTTTTGTCTTTTGTCTCGACAATCTACTATTGATTCCTTACCTCTCTCTCTCTCCACTTTCGCCTCTACTCACCGTAAAATTCATGCAACAATCAAATCTATTGAATATACACCGATTCAACTCACTAATATATATATTGCCAGATTCTATGCATATATTTAAGGGAGAAGGGTCCAAAAAAAAAAACTGAACTTAGAGATGCATATACACTGCAAGAACTTGTTGTCTGATTTAGAATTAATGAGACACATAGTATGATACAAAAGAAAAAGAAATAATATGTCCAGGAGCGTAAGAATTGAACTTGGTGGACTGGAGTATAGAAATGCATATACACCATCCGGAATAAGGTGTTAGGATAGTTTCTAGACAAAAGCCTTTTGTTTGGACTAGATATTAGATTATGGGTTTCTAACTCAAAACCAATTAGTAATGAGTGGAAAAATTTATATCTTATATATACCGATTAGTATTACTTCCAACTTCAAATATGGGATAATATTTTCTAATACACCTTTTCGAGATTAGGACTCTTTGGAAATTGATTTTGATATGTTCGGGAATGAATCAAGGACACCAATTTTGAGTCTGGGTTGCCTATAATTGGGCCAAATTTGATTCGGATCAGGGTGGACAATGTACTCGTGGACTCTGATACCATATTAATAGGTTTCCAACTCAAAACCAATTTACAATGAGTGGAGAGACTCATATTTTATATATACTAGGTATGATCTTTTCCCATTTTAGATATGGAATAACATTTCCTAATATCAGACCATCATATACATACATAATCAGACAAACTTATATGGTGGCAATGATAACAATAGTACAAATCATCGAGTTATAATTTCTTTGAATCACATGTACATGTTTCACAGTACAACAAGATTTCATTTCTCCTTCTATACAACTCCATGAAAACATTCAATTTTACTCCTCTTTCATATATAGTAACACTTCTACAAAAATAATAATATCAATCAAGACTATATATCATATCTTTATTTTATTATGATAACTATTGAAACCATATAATTACATAATCATATATAATTATTTTATCGAATTGTGTTGATTTGTTGCATTTGGTCAATTTTTTATTGTCTCACAAATTTATCAATTTATTAAAGAAGTCAAATTTATATTAAAAAAATGTTGGATATAGGTCCACGCGAAAAGGGACGTTGGTATAAAGAGGGAGGGTTATAATGGCCATGCAGGTCCATAAGGATCCTGCGATCCTCTCACCAACTTACATAAATATGACATTAATACTCTTTGTTTTGCATATGAGCACTTGAGCACTTAATTTACCCAACCAATTTCATTTACATGTCTTCCATGTAACCATTTACATTTACAGTTGTCCCTCTACATTTTCTCTATTATCTTTTCTTCTTAAATATTTTTTCAGAATTTTAAAAATGAAGTTTACTGTGATATATAATTCAATATTCTTTTTGTTATTATTATTGACAATTTCTTTGTAAAAAAGATAAAACATAATAAACAATTGCTGCCAAGTTGCTTAGATCTTCTGAAAATTGAAAGCCGTACCCAAGTTGGATCTCTTTATACTTTGCCAATCGCTATCACTTGAGCTTTAAATAAAGAGTATTTCCAAACATTGTAAACAAATTTCTAAATGTGACTCTTTTTTTTAAACAATTAGATTAACAAGGTCTAGGTATGAGCATTTGAGGTTTCAGGTAAGGAGTCAAATTGGACCTTTTCAGGTTTCCGATTATGGATCCACTTATTTAAGACCTATTTTACTATTTTATTTTTAGGTCGAGTTCGGTTCAAGTCTATGCAAGTTCGGGTTGGATTGGATTGGTTCACATCAATATCTAAAAAATCAATTAAGAACCAAAAATTTTACGTGTCTGTGTCAGGTTCAGGTATTCTATCTATATTACCCAAAATTGAAAAGAAAAATCCAAAATAAGAGAAAATACCATATAATTTTTCGGATTTGATTATTTTTATCAAAAATAATAAATTTCGAGTTTGGGTTTGGATCCGGATCTAGATTTGAATGCTCTATATATAATATTTGGATATAATATATACAGAAGCATAACTATATGTAAAAAAAACATTTACCTAGGGCCACCTCAAATAAATCTAATTTTTGAGGTCCCTATTTTTCTAAAAAAATGTATTATAATGGTTTTTCTAGTTTATATTCAAAAAACATTCAATTTTTTTATCTTTATAAATAGTTTTCTCATATTTAAATTATTTTTAACGAGAACTAAGTTATTTTGGAAATTGGGTTGTATTTAATTCCAGTTTTCTCTACTAAATTTTTTAAAAAAATCTAAGATTGATTAAATCTTATTGCGGTCACTATATCACAAAAAAAATTTAGTCAACATACATATAGAAAGAAAACAAGCTTATATTGTGAAAATTATATGGAAAGAGTTTATAAAAACCAAAATAAATAAATATTATGTTGTTGTAGAAACAAATCATTGCAAGTGGTCTTTAGTCTAATACATGTGGTAAGTCTATTAAAGGCAGATACACTTGCACATCCAGGGATTGAGTCTCATTGCTTACATTACGTAGGAACTTGGCTAATAGGACGACCAATTATAGTTCATGTTGACAAAAAAACAAATTATTTTGTTTTATTTATATATGTCATCAGAACTCGGTGGTTTGCTGATTCTAACACCGACTCTTGCGATTTCATCGCAAGAGGATAACAACAAAAATGACACAGATTCTCCCACGGTACCTCAGTCGAAGAAGAAGGAAACAGAAAACTCTCCTCAGTCTTTTGCTAGTATCCTTCGACCAAGACAACTAAAGAAGATTGGAGAACAAGAGGTGCATGTCTCAGGGGTTCCATTTGTGCTCATTCTTGATGACAATGTTATATCAGCAAAAAAAGAATTTCAAGAGTTCCTCTATGCTCAGTTTCATGGCCATCCACCTGATGTGGGTAGATTAATTGGAGTGTTGAATGTTCTATGGGCTAGAATAGGTCCTTGCATTTCTGTACATAAGCTCGGAGATGGAGCTTTTTTACTAAGGGTTCCAAATGCCAAGATAAGGGCGATACTGTTGGCTAGGAATCTATGAAATATAGCAGGACATGGTATGTTTGTTTCTCAGTGGTCTCCTGAGTTTACTCCCAAAGCTCTACCTATCACAAAGGCTCATCTCACGGTTGAATTCAGACGAGTCCCTTACTTGCTTTTCAACACAGAGAGTTTATGTAGGATAGCCTCAGCAGTTGGAAGACCTATTGCTCTCCATCTCGAGACTACAAGGAAAGTGTCATTTGATGTCGCCAAGGTCATAATAGAGGTTAACCTGCTAGTTGAGCTGCAAAAAAAACTAGTTACAGGCTTCTGAGATGGAAAAGAAGTTGAGATAGAAATAACATATCCATTAACTAAGATTTAAATGTTTTTTGGATGGAATATTAGAGGCTTAAATGGCTATAGATGGCAGCATATGACCAAGGCTTGGATAAATAACCATAAACCATTATTTGGTGCATTTTTTGAAACTAAGGTACTTCTGGATAATTCAAGAAGGTTAGTGAATGTGATTCCAAATAAGTGGAGACTACTTGGGAATTTTGGTTGTTACAAAACAGCTTGGGTTGTGGTAGTGTGGGATCATCGGGTTTTAATAGTAAACTACGTAGTCTCGTCTCAGATGGTTATATATGGGATTTTTTTACCTGCAGATAATATCTCTTTCTCAGTTTCCTTTGTATATGGGTTTAACCTTGTTGAGCAGAGAACTCATTTATGGCAGGAATTTGTGCATCTAAATTCAAGTACACGTCTTAATAGATGTCATTGGGTGGTGGTTGGAGACTTCAACCAGATTCTAAGGTCTTCACATCATTCCAATCACAATGCTTCGGAGGTGGATACCTCTGGGATCATTGATTTCGAATTAGCAATCCATGATGCAAGTCTTTTTAAAGCTCCAGTCAAAGGACTCTCTTATACGTCGTGGAATCATAGGGAAATTGATTCAATTTCTAAATGTATCGAACATGCATTAATCAATGGTCCTTGGGCTTACTCCTTTCTTGAAGGATTTCCCGAGTTTCTAGAACTAGGACAGTCGGACCATTCTCCATGCTTATTCTCTTTGCCAGGATTAAGAAGACTTCCTAGGAAGCCATTCAAGTTCTATCAACATGTAGCTGATCACCCACTGTATCTAGAGCAGTTACCGAAACCATGGCTTAGAAGGTTGAACAAAGACCACTTCAGTGAAATTTCCAATAGTGCTAAGAGAAAGGAGGAAGAAGTTAATGTGTTATAGAGGCAGATTTTGAATGCTCCATCAGTACTATTAGCGACAGTGGAAAGAGTGGTACGAACAAAATTGGAGAGATTGCTTACGGCTGAGGAAAAATTTTATAGGCAAAGGTCTAGGGTTCGTTGGTTAAAACAGGGCGACAGAAATACATCCTTTTTCAATAAAAAGTGGTTATTGAGAGAAACACATATAATCATATCCACTTCCTAAGGGATAATGATGTAAGGAAAATATAAGGAGTAGAGGAGCTTGAAAAACATGTAGAGGATTACTTCAAATCGATCATTAGTTCTTCAGATTTGGAAACCTCACCGGCCATAGTTGATCAGTTACACGAATTGCTTCACTTCCGATGCACTGAAGCTGATGCTTCTTCACTATTGCCAAGTGTATCGGCGAAAGAAATCAAGACTACTCTTTTCGCCATGGTATGAGATAAAAGCCCCAGACCTGACGGATTTTCTATTGAGTTTTATATCTCAGCATGGCAGCATGTAGGTTCTACTGAAGTTAAAGCAGTAAAGGAGTTTTTCTCTACCGATAGACTGCTGAAACACTTGAATGCCACAATCCTATGCCTCATCCCAAAATCTCCTACAGCTTCAAACCTAGCAGAATTTAGGCCGATTAGTTGTTGCAATGTCATCTACAAAGTTATAGCGGAGATATTGGCAAATAAATTAAATCTATCCTTCAGAAGTTTATCTCACCAAACTAGGCAGCGTTTATCAAGGGACGAAGTGTAGGGGAAAATGTTTTCTTGGGATCAGAGATTATGAGAAACTACGGTAAACATTCCTTGTTACCAAGCTCCATGATCAAGTAGATATCCAAAAGTCGTTCGATATAGTTTGTTGGGACCTTGTAATAAAGATTTTAAAGGCATATAACTTTCCAATCCTCTTTATCACTTGGATTACTCAATGTATCACATCTACAAGGTTCTCAATATCGGTGAATGGGGAGCTCGCTGGATTTTTTGAAGGAAGGAAAGAATTGCCACAAGGCGATGCTTTATCTCCCTATCTATTCCTGATGGTAGTGGAGGTTCTTTCGAAGCTAATGGATTAATTATTGAGTGAAGGCAGGTTTGTGGCTCACCCTATTTGCTTCTCTCCGAATTTAACCCATTTTTCCTTCGCCGATGACATGTTGGTCTTCACGAATGGATCAGTCCATTCACTTATAGGTGTGGCTGAGATTTTGCAATAATTCAAAACAATATCAGGCTTAGACATGAATGCAGGGAAATTAGAGATTTCCATGTCAGTATATTCTCAACCTGAGATAGATCAAGTGGTTTCTCTTACTGGAATAAGATTATGCTCTTTCCCTACAAGGTATTTAGGCTTGCCATTGCAACCGACAAAAATGACTATGGCCACTCTTCAACCATTCATTGAATCGATCATTAAGAAGTTACACTCTTTGACTCTGAAATTCTTGCCTTACGCAAGGAAAATCAGATTGCTTGCTTCGGTTGTGTATGGAAGGGTTCTTTTTTGGAGTCAAGTGTTTGTGCTACCAAAAAATTTCTTCTCAAAGATTGACTCTCTTTGTGCTGCTTTCCTTTGGAAAAATGTCATAGATTCGGCTAAGGGGGCGAAAAATATCTTGGAGGGACATATGCAAACCAAAGAAGGAGGAAGGGTTGGGAATCTGACTACTTGAGGATTTTGCAGCAGTTTTTAGACTCAAGTAGGTATGACACTTGTTCTCTAAGTCTGAGTCCTTATGGGTAGCGTGGCTAGATCATAATGTATTTGGTCGAAAGAATTACTGGATTATGGAACCTTCTCGAGGATTATCATGGAACATAAGGAAATTGATTGATTGTATGAATGTGGTGAAGTAGTTCTTAGACCACTAATTGACTATATGGGACCCACTGGTCCAAGAAAGCTACAGATTTCTAGAGAAACAACTGTATTTGAAGTTGTGAGTGAAGAGGGATGTTCTATCCCAAGTGCTAGATTTGACCAAGCTCTTAACCTACATAAAAATCTTGCAGCAATGACTCCTCCAAGACAAGATTAGGTCCTGATTTTTACCTTTGGAAACAGAGTAATGGATCCTTTGGAAAGAGATTCACAACCTCGGACACCTGGAAACAACTGAGAACAGTGGGACAAGTTGTTTCTTGGGCAAAGAGGTTTGATTTGCGCAGGCGGTTCCAAGGTATGCCTTTATCCTCTGGTTAGCAGTTAAGGGTAGATTAAACACAAGAGACGGACTACTAAGATGGGGCATAAATACACACGAGGTCTGTGTATTGCGTAATTCTGTTGCAGAAAGTCATAGTCATCTGTTTTCTCCTGCAGCCTTTGGTCTTCGCTTGTAAATCAGATTAGTCCTAATACTCCTCTACAGTTACCTAATATTATCTCTACAATCAAAGTTGTTCAATCTCAACCTCATCATTATGCTGCCATAATTCTCAAGGTTTTTCTACAAAGAACACTCTACTTTGTTTGGAGAGAAAGAAACAAGAGAATATTTACCTTAGAATCTACACAACATTTCGTTCTGCTCAGGGACATCGATCGGATATATGCGTAATACACTAGTCTCATATCCTCCAAAGGATCTGTTTTCACCAATCTTCCTTCTTGGATATTATTTCGGATGTATCTCTAATTTATAAGACTTTTAATTAGCCTCTAAATTCCATTTCTCTCTCTGAGGAGAGCTCATTCTGTTGTTTTAGAATATTCTTAGGAACTTTCACTTTTGGTATAAGTTTTACATATAAACCAAAAATAAAAAGACAATTTAACAATGAGACAAAAAGATCTTGACATTCTACCTAAAACTGAATTTATCTCAAGAGACCAATTTAAAAGATCTTGTTGCGTAGCTCACCGCCGGGGCGGATCGGTGGCTCCGGCAGCAGTGTAACTGACCCCCTCCGTAGTCTTCCCTCCATTTTAGGTCTTAGTGTTGTTTCGATCTGGTAAGTGTTGCTTTCTCTGTATCTCATGTTGTTTGGTCAGATATAGGCTCTTTCATCGGTGAAGAAGCTTTGTCGGTGACTTTGGTCCACACTGGTTCTATGTGGCCTCCGTGTCTTTTCTACCACTCCCCTTCTCCATTTCAAATTAGCCGTAGTATTTATGTGTATTTTGTGTTGGGTTAGAGTTAATTAGGATCTTAAGTCTAGATTAGTTGTTTTAGTTCCTTCCCGTTAACCTTTATTGTATCCAATCCGGTTTGATCTGATGCGGTTCTCTCCCGAGCTTAGTGTCTCTGGGTTGTGTTTGTTTTACTCCTTGTCCCTACTTGAAGACCTTGATTGAGGTCTGGTCTTTCGTTGGTTTTTGATTGGGTATTTCTTGGTCATTTTTCGTCCTTGATAGTCATGTTTTTTGACTTTGCCCTTTCCGGTATATACTGTGGGACTCTTCTACCAATGCAGAAGCCTTGTTTCTTTATATATGAGGTACACTCTTTTCACTATAGGAGGTTTTGTCATCCACTCTGGCTCAGTTGTTTCTTGTGGAGACTTTGATTTTCGGGGTTGATTACTTTTACGACAATCTTCTCTTGGTTTTTTTTTTTAGTTTTTCCTAGGTTTAACTGATCTCACTTTACTTTTTTGGGCTTAGTTTCTGGGAATTTATCTGTTATCCGCCGGCTATTGTAATCAAACCATGTATCCTACTTTAACTTTATTAATCAAAATCTAGATTAAAAAAAACTGAAAATATTATAGTAAACAAATAAAAATTCAACCTACTTGATGCAAAGTATATTATAATTCCTAGAAACTACTTGCATTAAATTTTAAACTAAAAACAAAATTTGATAGAAAAAAAAATGATTATGTAAACAAAATAAAAATTTATATTGATGTTTTCTTAAATCCAAATTCGGTAAATCTACTGATGAAAATGCAAAATATTGTAAAAAGATTTATGAAATGCTTTGTTCATCGCAACACATTTTTATGTTGACTTATAATCGTAAATGGTTTAAATTGGCTGGAATTTCATCATACTATCAGTGGAAAAAAGAGCTTAAATACAAGAAGCTTCAACACTTCGTTCGGTACAATTTATAAACTGCACAACACAATATCACAAGAGAGTTCCAAGTGACTCGTCACGCAAGGAACCATGTGAAACAAGCAGAGTAGCGTAGAGAAGCTGGTTCCATGAATCAGGAACTCCAGGTAAGCACCAATGGCTACAATCTTGGAACATTCCGACTGAAGACGAACTTCCTTTGACCTCCATTGGCTGTCTGTAAACCGACGGATGACCATCTGTTCGATACCAAGTCATCTTCGTGATGTTCATGTAAAACACAGGCGTTTTCATTTCAGATATCACTGATTCAACTACTTTCATCATCCATGGATACGGTCCTCTGTATGTCACGTTTTGTATTGGACTTTTATCTCCATCGCATTGACCTCCATTGTTCCATGCCCCTTTTCTACAATCAGAACTCAGTCATAATCAAAACTAGAGATAGCTTGTGCTAAAAGAAAACTCGTTCACGCCCTAAAACCAGTAGAGATTACTTGGAGTAAAAGAAAGCTATTATCTGACCTGAAATGTGACGAGGAATAACCAACGAAGAAGACTCTGGTTTTTGTGCTGTTGATATTTGAATCAACCCAATCAGCCCATGTATGAAGAGCTTTTGTGTAAGCTTCTTTAACTTGTAATCTGTCGTAAATTCGATTTCCCTCTTGGAAGTAACCTTTCCTGAGAATCAAAAACCTGTTTAGAGATATAAGAAGAAGAAACGAAGAAAGCTTTTTGTTTGTTTAGACTTCATACCCTTCAAAGGTTTTCTGGTGAGTCCACCAGTGACCAGTATTGAATAAAACAATGTCTGCATTTTTGTATATACTCGTGATTGATCGTTGGATCAAATCGAGTCTCAGTGTCTCTCTTCTCTTCCCATAAACATCTAATACTTCTGATTCTTGAACAAGGAATGGTGATTTGATGAAGTCAATAGAGCATTGAAAGTCCTGAAAAATATACAAATCCTCAATTAAACGAATCAAAACCAATGATTGAGAGATTCAGAGATACTTACTTTAAACTGAAAACCATAAAAGCCTTCGTTATGGAGATTACTCTGTTTTCCAGTAACCTTAATAACTCTGTTTTTATCTTCTAATGTTGACCTAAGTAAACAAACCAAAGACTCCCACATGTTTCTGTTCAATGAATCTCCAACAAAAACTATTCTTTTGCCTCTCAGAATCTTAAGCATCTTCTTCCCATCGAATCTAACAGTACCAAAAACAGAGCCAAGCTTAACGATAAAACAGAGTTATAAAATCATAATTTAAGTGTTGGAAACAGAGCAAGAATTGAACCTTGGAATTGAGCAATCGTGAGGTTTCCATTGATAATGAAGAAAACCCAAATCAGGTCTTCCATTTTTGTAGCAATTGAACTTATCTTCAACGAAAGGACAATAACCAGGAAGATAAACCGGTTCAGAATCATCAAAGACCCAAGTTCCATCAAATATATCGCAAGATGTGAGTTCTTTGGTTGCGGAATCAATCTTTGACTCATTTTTGACTCGGATTCTTCTCGGAGAAACTGAAGAGAGGAATGTAGTTGTGTCAGAAGCAGATGAAGTTGAATAAGAAGGAGAAGAGAAGAAGTTTGCTGCAGTGAGAAGACGAGAGGTGAAGCTCGAGACGATGAGTGAAGGAGAGAACTCGGAGAGAGAAGATGAAGAGAAGAGGAAGAGAGAGAAAAAGAAGATAGAAGTAAGAAATATCTGTGTTGTTAATGGATGTTTCGTGATGACGAGATTCTTCAGATCCGCCATTGAAACGCCTCTTCGATCTTGTTCCTCTCTGATTTCTTTCTTCTCCACTCTAAACAAGTTAACAAAAAATTCTGATCTGATGAAATATTTGGAGGGAAAAAGGAGATCCGACGGTTGTAATTTTATGTTTATAAATCTTATTACATATATCAAAAAATTCTAAAAAAAACTGGTTTTAAATGTTAAGTCAATTTTAAAATTTTTAGTTTTTATATTTAATTAATCTTGATTGTTTACTTAACATTTCTATGAGATTGTGTAATTTTTAATAATAGTAAATTATTATATTCAACCAGATTCTATTATATATTAAGGTATTTTATGAAAAATATGAAAAACAAATCAAGGTATTTTATCAGATTCCTGTAATAAAAAAAAAATGGGTCCAATAATGCAACTTAACCGTTAGAAATTCATCATTGACACCTATAATTTTGCAAATTTTCAAACTTAATGCTTCAAAATGATCTATTTTTATAAATACTTCTTAAATAGTATAGTATTTCTCTATCAGTACAAAATAATTTGGTTAATAATAATTGTAATACTCAAATAAGCAACATATTTAAGATAATGGTTACAATTATAAAATTAAGAAAGGTATTAGAGAAGCAATGCAATAGTGAACAACACAGTCCCAATCAACGGCTCAAATTTTGATTTCATCTTCTCACTTCCATTTTCTTCATCTTCAATATGTTTCAAAACATTGAAATCACCTGCATTCAATTATTTAAACCAACATTAAACCGAAAAAATGAAATAACCGGTCTTAAACCGGATCAAATACTGGTCTGTTCAAAATCTAATACCTCGTTCTGGTCCGTAGCTGCATCCGGACTTGAGGGTTTCACGAATATCGTGAATAGTGGCTCTGTTATAAAATCTGAAGTGGTGAAGAATATTTTCAATGCAATTTAAAGCCAAATGTGATTCGGAGAAGCATGGTCCTTCGCAGAACTCCTCCGTGCTCGTCACCGGAATCTTCAAATCTCCGGTTAAGCTTAGCCTCCACGTTTCCTCACACTCTCTGTAAATCTGCATTTTATTTAAAGACAGATTAAAACTAACCTATATAATCCGAATTTCAACCATAAAACAAGGTCTCTGGTTTCTTGTTTTCCAAGTAATTAAGTTAATTACATGTTTTTCATTTAAGCATTCCAAAGCTTTAGCAACTATCTCCGGTGAATCTTCTCTGCCGCCACCGCCACCCAATCCTCCTCCTCCGAAGCCTCCATTTCCACCGCCGCCGCCTAATCCTCCTCCTCCACCTCCGAATCCTCCGTTGCCACCACCAAAACCTGTCCCTCCGCCGTTAATTCCACTAGTTCCACCTCCTACACCTGTACCACCACTCCCAAATCCTCCACCTCCACCTCCCACACCTGTACCACCACCGCCAAATCCTGGTCCACCACCTCCACCTCCACCACCTGTACCACCACCATTAAAACCTTGTCCACCACCTCCACCTCCTGCATCTGAATCGTCTTCTTCACTGTATATACTCCCTGTAAAATGGACATTCTGAGATGACATTACCAAAGCTTGCAGCACAAGTAACACATATTTGTAAATGAAATGAATGACAGACCTGGAAAAGAAATGAAGAGGAAGAATAAAACGACAAGGGTAGTTGATACCCTGAGGTCTCTGATGAATGAAAACGCCATTTTTAGAGTTCACAAGAATTAGTAAATCATCTTAATTCTTATATATAACTTCAAATAGGTGTTTCTTGAAAAATTTAAGACTTGTATAGCACGTAAGTTCCTTGTAGAGAATTAAAAAAAAAACTCTACAGAAGAATTGTAGCAGTTGAGTCACAAATCACCAACCTTCTCTTCTTCTTCTTCTTTTTCACTTTGCCTATTGTAAACCATTTATTGACTGCCCTGAAATCAAACCTAAAAAAAGTGATCTCAAGACTTGACACGAAATAAGTTTTTTGTTTTGTTTTGTTTTATAGCTACGGGAGAATCTCGAAATGTTATAGAAATTCAACTTTAAAATATAATTTTCAAACCAAACCTAAAAGTGATTTGAGATATGTGTGAATGTACTTTTCAAAATTAAAATCTCATCTACCACACCAATATCTTCACACATTTTCATGAACCAAAGGTCTAACCAAAAACTCCACATCACAAACCTGTCTACAAGCAAAAAAGCATGCTACATTTTGTTTTAATATCCAGATAGTTCGGATTCGGGTAAAATATTATTTTTGTCCCAAAACAACTACATCCAGAAGCTAGGAGAGCCAAGCGAATGTTACATTTTTGTTTCAATGATCAAGAATATTTCAAATTTAACATTTATTTAATTTTTCTTTAGTTTCAACATTTTACAAGGGCTCCTCTCACAACTTTCATATGTTGGGAGCCACAAATTACAATAATTTTGAACAATTGAAACACACAAGGAAGTATAAAAAACATATCCAAGAAGCAACCCTTTGGTGCTTCTTTACAAATTCAAAGTAATTTTCACAAGAATATAAAACCTATCTTTCTCTATATTATAATAAAAATAAGAAGAAACACTTCAGTTTGTTACTTCAAACCTTGTTTAGTTTCTGTATATGCATCGGTTAAAGTTGTGGTTGAACCAAGATAGTATGTTTGAGATCACCAATATGTAATTTATGTTCACCCATTGGAATTCTTCTTTTGCCATACTCATCCACTACACCAAGATGTTTGCAAGCATCAACATCGACTCTAATGGTCTGTTTTGCTCCTGCAATGACATGAACCTTCTCAAATGCTATCAATTGTTTGTTCAAACCCAATCCTCTTCTTCCCTTTATCTGCGGCGGCTCGGCAAATACAAACACGGTGTGGGTTCCGTCTAAGTCACCGGTGTTTGATACTTCCACGTGAAGAGGCATTTTGGGGAATGAATTGCAGTTGGTGTGAGACACTTTGATTGAGTGTGATGATGTGTTGAGTATGGCATTGGCTGAGTTGAGATTGTTTAGTGATACAGATAGTTGGGCCAATGGAGTTTGGGCCAAACTGTGAGTAAAAGTTGTGTAACTTAAACCAAATCCAAATGGAAATACCACTGGGCCTTTGTAGAATCTGTAAGTCCTTCCTGGGTAATTTCCTGATGCTCTCATGGCCATTACAGCCATTGGCACTTTTGTTACGTAATCTTGTGGATACCATGTCATTGGTAATTTTCCTCCTATAATACGATAATGTATATTTGTTGGTCAATAAATTATATGTGTTCAAAAAATCAGTTTAGACGAATTGCACAACTACTAATTTGGATTAGTAACGTACCAGGATTAGCAGCACCAAAAATGATGTTAGCGATGGCAGCTCCACCGGCTTGACCCGGATACCCGGCCCAGATAATAGCAGCAACACGTGGATTATTTTTTGCAAATGTTACATCAATTGGCCCACCACTCATAAGGACCAAAATAACTGGACCTCTAGAAGCTTGAGCTACACGGGTCACAAGTTCTTGTTGGTGACCAGGTAAGAGAAGTCCAGTTCGATCTCGCATCTCTGCTTCTATCGATTGGTCTAATCCCATCACAAGAACCGTCGCGTCAGCTTCACGCGCTGCCGCTTCCGCCGCACCAAATCCTTGGTTCCCTGGGCAACCCACACCGGCACAACCAGCTTGATGCAAAGTCCTCGCGTATCTTGAGATTCCTTGCAACGGGGTCGTATAGGTGCATGCTTTACCTATCAAAACAAAAATGAAGAAAATAAATTTTAATATTCGTTTTTGTTGGTTAGTAGAAAAACTTAATATTATTTAGTCTATTCACCTGCATAGTTTCCGATCATGGTTTCAGTAACGTCGGAGTTGGGTCCAATCACGGCAACTGTGCGGTGGCGTCTAGGGGAGAGTGGAAGAGAGCGACCAGAGTTTTTGAGAAGAACAATTCCTTGATGGGCCGCTTCAAGGGCTAAATGTTTATGGGCTGGAGTACAAACATCTCTAGGCCCAAGATTAGCGTAAGGGCCAAGATTACCATCGAACATTCCAAGTCTCATCTGGACCGTTAATGTGTTAGCAAGTGCTAAATTAACGTCGTTCTCCGTTAACAACCCTTTCTTCACAGCACCTTCTGTGAAGATCGCCAAAAACGGTCCACAGTCCAAATCCAAACCTGCAAAACGACACGATGTTTTAAACTTCAAAAGTGAATAGACAATTTTCCATTTTAGGCCTGCAAATTCGGTTAGTTCAGGTTGATTCGGATCGAGTTATTCAGAATTCTAGTATTTACAGAATTTTTAATTTGTTCAGAACTAACATAAATGCAAATTCGGACCGAGTCAGATCGGGTATCAGGTAGTTCGGATAGTATCTAATGGTTCCGAATTAATCCAAAAAAATCCAAAAAAAAATCCAAAAAATCCAAAAAAAATAAAAAAATACTCAAATTCGACCCGAACCACCCGAATCACTAAAAACCAAAAAAAAAACCTAAATAAAAAATAAAAAATCCAAAAAAGTATTAAAAATTTTGGTTCACCCGATACCCGAACTATCCAATCCGAATCACTACCGGTATTGTAAAATAAACCACCTACAAAACTACCCAAATATAGAATAAATATCCGACCTAAATTACTCAAAATCTGGTTCGGGTTGGGTTTAAATATTCGTGTCAGGTTTTATCCCAGGACTAGTCTTCATGGATCGAAATCAGGAGAAGAAAGTAACTCACCGGCTTTTATGGAGGCAGCGGCGGCTTCTTCCGGAGTACGAGTGTAGTGTTGTTGGTTGAAGAAAACATCAACAGAATCACAATCTGAGACAATGTATCTATATATAGACAAATACGTTAATCTCTAATTCAAAATCGATTTTGAACCGTTGATTATGTTGACTTTTATAAACATACCCATTGAGATGCCATTGACCACGAATAGTGTTCTTTAAGAGATTTTCGTCAGCACAAGTGGGCTTTCCATTGACTTGGTTATAAGAACACATTACACTCGCGACCTTTCCTTCGTAAACACATGATTTAAATGGCACATTGTATGTGTCCTCTAAATCTTGTGGCGTTACCTAAATTTAATCATAAAATGTTAATAGAAATAATTATTCTTAATAAAATAACGTCTCTCTAAATCTAATTTAGTAACAAATAGTTGGTTAGTGAATTTATATAAGCATTAAAATGAATAGTTTCTTGGAGGTAATTTAAGTTTCAGTTCAAATGTTTTTTTTTTTGTTAATTGTTCAAATGTTTTTTTTTGTACAAAAATCTTTAGAAATGGATAACAAAATTATTTAGGTTTGGGGCCCCAAAATCTTAGGGACCATGCAACCTTGCATTTATAAGCTATATAAAATAATAAAATCATATTATATATCTTGAACTATACACATCATGCATGACTTTTGTATGGTTTATTATTATGTTTTAAAATAGTATATGTAAGAGAAACGAATCTTCTTTTTTTATTGGGTTATACTATATTTTAAAGTATATACTTGGATGAAGAAGATATGAGCCAAGAAGGTTAAACCAAAGCTGGTCCACATGAACCAATAAGGATAAGATTCTCCACCATAAGAATGCAAATGACACATCACTAAGTCACACTCTCTATTGGCTTAGCTGTTGTATATTAGGCAAATGTTTTTTGTATTTATATGAGTGTGACATGCATTCAAATCCGATACAAAATATTTTACCCATTTGATGATAAATTTCAAATTCATGTCTTCATGCAAAATTATGAAGTGACGCAGATTCTAGGGAACTATAAATAACTAATAACTAACGATTGAGATATAAGCTATTTTCTAATTTTAAAAATTTTATAAATGAATTTAGTTAAGAAATGAGATAAATAACGATATGTTTTAAGTGAAAACGCATCTAGTCACATCAATTCGTTGTGTGGAGCTATAAATTAATAGAAAATGATGTAAAGTTTGAGCTTTCTATTTCGAGATAGTAGAATTTATGTTTTAGCCGAAAATTTAAAATATTTTATTTCATTTTTATCTAGAAACGTAAACATCTAAAATTTGAAAATTTGTTAAATCATAAACCACTTAAAATTGTAAGAATGATAAACGATTCACGGGTTCTCTTTTGTTTCCACACATATTATAAATATATAATATCTAAATTTAAAATAAATTAAAGAACAAAGAATTTTAGCATCAAAATTGAATAAATCAAACGTGCAGTCAAATTATTAAAAAGACACAAATGAATAATTTGTGTCATATATGTCTTGAGTTCCACTCCAGACAATCGCATTAATTTGCGTAGAATTGTTTAGGGTTTTAGGAAGATATTTGGACTATGAATAGAGTTTTATCGATTTAATGACTAACAAGAAAAAATATTTAAGCATAAATTAAAGTTTAAGGAATTTACCTTAGCGTTGAAATGGAAACGGTCGACACCATTCCAATTATCAAGATCATAAGCAGTGTAATGTTTGCAACATGCGGCGACTTTGAGGCGGTTACCAGCGGCAGTGCCCTGAAGTCCCCGGACATAGCTGGCGGCGTATTTTCCGGCAACAATGGGATCTTCGCCGGGAGTTTCTTGGCCGCGGCCCCACCGTGGATCCCTAAATATATTCACATTTGGACTCCAATATGTCAAACCGGCCGCACCTCCATTGTACATAGCTCTTGCTTCATCAGACACCACCTTTTAAATCATTTCATTTGTCAATTCAATAATATTCTCTATCTCTTTTAACAAATAAATATCCATTATTTAATTAAACAGCATATAAGATAAACATATTTTTATTTATTTAACGGTTATTGTAACTAGCTTGCCCATCACCATATTAATTATCGAAGACAAAAGTATAACATATATACATAATTTCTACGTACGTAATCTTTTTAAAAAATTATGTATATATTGTTTTTGGACTTTTCCTAACCTACCTTTCGGACTTATTCGATAGACTCATGTCGTAATCAAATAAATTCATGTAATATTAGCACAAAAAATAAATATAGAACTTCTTACTAATCTAACAAAAGTGTATGACCGCTATGATGTCTATGTCGTTTTTTCACGTAGATAAGTCATACTTTATTCATTTTTTTTAAACATAATATAATATTTATAATTTAATTATATCCTCACCCGTCCGATCTCTTCCCATAGAGACTGATTAAAAGAAGCTGCGGTGGTGATGACTTGTGGGAAGCTTGTGGCTCCGGGAAAAGCACCACCGAACTTAGAGCCAGGACCTACATCAGAAACGCCGTGAAGAGCTTCGGACCACCACTCATAACCACCGATACCGAGGCGTGGCACGGCGGCTGCATTGTTAACGAGGTTGCGGATCTTTTCCTGCAACGTGAGCCGTCCGATCAAGTCTTGGACCCTCACGTGGATTGGTAAATTGACTCGACAGAACCGGAGCGTTCGGGTTAAACCGTTTGCTGGGTCACATGCAAAGAGTGGACGAAATGATTCTGATGAGTGAACAAAGAATAAGAGAAGTATAAGTGAAACTATGACTTTGTTTGCTTTATTTTTACAAGACATCTTTATGTTTTCGTGTTTGTTTGTAATAACAACTATATGTATATTATTGATGTGTTTATGTTTATGGGAGAGAAAATGAATTGGGTATTTATAGAGAAGTTCTTTTCGGCGAAATTGACGACAAAGGATAAGAGACTCTTGTTATGAACGTAAAATAAGATAAAGATCACAAAAAATATCGAGTTGGACTATTTATTAAAATGACATTTCTCAAATAATTCATTTTTTTATTACAAATAATTCATAACTAATTGTTTTTGTGTTTCAAAAAAACTAATTGTTTTTTTTTCTTTTCTAAAGGGTCAGTTTGTTTTTCCTTTCTCCAACTATAATTTTATGTCAATATCTATAACCAAGGCAATACTAGTGATGATGTTTCTTTGAACTTTACAGTGTCTCATTATAATTTAATCGTAACTTAGAAATATAGAATTCACTGCAAAAATTCTGCAACTTAATCATATGTTTTTTTTTATGTCCAAAAAAAATCATATGTTTACTGAATTTCACTATGGACTTCAACAAAAGGTTAAAGAATATTGATACTCATAGCTAAATATAAGACATACTCCCTCCCGATCAGAATAAGTGTCATTTTTAGGTTTGTTTTTTCGTTTTAAAATAAGTGTCACTCTACATTTCCAATATAACTCTTAGCATAAATAGTCTAATTTAATCTTATTATCAACCAATCAAATAAAAAGAAGATCAAGAGTCAATGACATTCATTATAAAATGGAAGAGTTATTTATTTATTATATTCAATTAATCATAACTATTGAAGTCATTGATTAGTCAATAATTTTTGACTCCTAATTAGGCTCATCTGTTGTATATATTCAATTTATTTTTTACTCAATAAAACTGTTTTGGGCTTACTTTCATAAACTTTATTTCTTACGGGAATTTGTTATAATTCACTACCAATAAATATTTTCCAAATCTAGATAA
The DNA here is from genome assembly GCA_900406435.1 of Lepidium aucheri. Taxonomy (NCBI): domain Eukaryota; kingdom Viridiplantae; phylum Streptophyta; class Magnoliopsida; order Brassicales; family Brassicaceae; genus Lepidium; species Lepidium aucheri. The sequence goes on from OVBA01004720.1 coordinate 19,436, forward strand.
ATTTTGCTATTAATGTATATTCCGTTTAATGGACAAATATGTGAAAAATGTTTCGACTAACACAAAAAATGAAATAGTTAATCGTGGGGTTACCATTTTCTCTTTTCTTAATCAAAGAAATGCATCGACTCCATAGCTTCTCTGTTTCAACTTTCAAGCTCTGTTTTTTTTTTTTTTGATAAATGCTCTGTTTTTTCTTTCATCTTATTTTCAGATTTTCTCAATTTAAAAGCATCCGACTGTAAATAGATTTTCTTTTAATGCAATAAATTGCCATTTTGTATTAACATGTATATTATTTATAAGATTGTACACACCCTTTACTAACGATTTTAATAATATTATTTTTGTATTCAAAATACCATATAAAATATATCAATAATAAGTTAAAATTCCAAAACATTCAAGGTTATATATATCAGTGTTTTGTTCCAAAAACGTTCATTAAAATTTATAATATAAATTTAGTAGCACGTGAAATGGAAAAAAAAGATAAATTTTTTTGTTGCTGGTAAGATTAAAAGGTTATTTACATCTATTCTATTAAATGCATAGGCATGACATAAAAACAGATAAATAGAAACACCTATATAAAAACATTTAATTTAATATTATATCAATATATATATATTAGTATATATGTAAAATAATTTTAGTTTAGTGACAAATAATAAGTCCACTTAAAAAAAAGTATCATTACACATACGAGGATCGAGTTTCACTGTCTATGAGTTCTAAGCTAATGTTAACCTAAAAAATATGCTAACTATATATAAAAAATTTAAAAATGAAACGTAAGACCTAAAAAAGCTGAGAGACAGAGAGAAAAGGTTGTCACGGGTCACGAGTCTCGACTCTCTACCAAACAGAGACATTCAGCATCTAGTCATGTTGCCCACACTTTCCAAATTCTTAATTCATTAGTTTCATTTATCAAATGACCTTATTTTAGACATTCATCAATTATTTATTAATTGACCCATCAACTATAATATAACATTCCGATTTCAGAAAATATAATATGTGGTGGTATATGCGGAGATGTTTAAAAGAATTAATTTAACCATCTACGTCATCAAAATGCACTTATCTTTTCGGCCATTTGTCTAGATTCCAAAATTAAGCGTGGTTGAACTGAAATAATTAAATGATGGGTAACCTTCGGAAAAGTAATTTTTGAAATCATATGAGTAAGGACAAAACACGAGAAAAGATCATGTGGTGATTTGTAAAATCGGTAAACAAATTTTTAAAGCCTCTCAAATATAACGTACTGACCTGTATGATAAGATAGATCCACAGGCCCAAAAAAATATAAGAACCATTAAAATGATGGTCGAAGCGTTACATATAACATTACAACTTTTCCTTTCACCAACCATATTCTGTTGTTGTTATATACCTTGTAAAAATCAGCTACTAATTATTTCATTTTGATTAATTAAGTAAATTTTGTTTCTATTTATATAGATGATTTAAAAAATTTAAGATTTGAGAACCTTATAAATAACATGTTCCAATTCATTCTTTGAGGATGATGTATAATCATTCCTCCATTGACAACAGTTTGACTATTTAACGATAAATTGATACTTAATCACTCGTCACTTCGAATTAGTTTAACATAATCATGATTTGGACAGACATCATTAGTGTCTTATAAGAAGTTGTTCTCTATGCACCACTTCTCCAATATTAAGTAATATATATATATATATATATATACTAGTGATGGTATAAAATATTCTTTATTTCAATAGTTTACATGACTAATATTTTGTATAAACATTATAAGAAAATTTATTTAAAATTATCTTCTAAATTTATAAGTTGGTTATACATAAACTACAAAAAATCTACAATATCTTTTCATCGAGGAGCCATATATCGATATTCAGAAGCTCATTATCTTTCTTAACATTACATGTCTCCCAAATCTCATTATCCTCACAACCACATGTCAGAAATTCTACTAACTTTCAAGTGGGAAAAATCAAAAACTTTACCATTTAGATTTCTCATCTTTTCCTATATCAATATAACTACTATAATTCAATTTTTTATATATTTACTTTGAGTAAAATTGTTAATACCACATTTTTCTACTATTACAACTTTAATATCATGGGAAAGTATAATATCTATCTTCTCTTCATTCTTTACATAATTTCACGAGTTTAATACAAAAACTCACTATCTTCTCCTTAGTTTTTATATTGAAGTGAATTTGATTACATCTCCCATTTTTTATTATCTGCATATTTTCATATTTCTTAGTGTTTGAAAATATGAAATAGTTTAAATATCTAAATATCAATTTGTTAGTATATATTTCAAAAAATATTAATAAAACTAATTTAGTATCATTAGATAAATGTTCTCGTGGGTATTACAAAAATATTTACATTTATATATATATATACTTAACTATATATAAATGGTTTGTATTTTTTGATAGTTATATATTTTATAAGATTAGTGGTTTTAATAGATTATTAGAGATTAGATATTAAATAAAATAAATTAGTAAATTAATGTTTCAATAATTAAGTGATTTATTGAAACTATAATTTCTGTAAATATAATAGAGAAGATTTAAATATTACTTTACTTTCTCATATTTCTTTCGTCATACATTGTTAAAAAAACACCTTATTTAAATATTTGAGTAATTAAAAGTTTTTTTTTCACAAAATCATTTTAAATTTAGAGATTTTGATGTTTTTTATTGTAAAAGTTATTTTAGTTGTTTGAATATATTTTCAAATATGATGTTAATGGTTACATATTTTTATTTTAAATGATTTTCATGTTATCTATTATATATTAGATATGGACCCATATTAAATAATGCTTAACATATATTTTGAATAATGTCTTAGAAATTTATACGTTACTCTACTGTTTTGGATGGTTCAGTTTGACACACGGAAGAATCTCTTTATTACTAACTTCTGAAACCCTATTTTATATAATATAATAAGATTTCAAGCTAATAATAATAAAATAAAATAATAACACATTAAATTT